>JAQGAW010000012.1:0-64720 GCA_034698025.1 Phthiracarus crinitus
CTTTCAGCTCAAGCTCGGCATAACGAGCTGTTTGAGCTGACTTTTGAATTTTGTTTAAAGTATTTTTCGATTCATGTATGTAATGCATATAAAATATTATTCAAAATTCAAAATCGATTCAATAATGAAATTATTCATTTAATATAGTGATATTGGGTCATTATAATATTATTGTAATGTTTAGAAAAAATAATAAATAAGTATAATACAAAATATTTCATAAAAAAATATAATTATAAAGACAAATTTCAGCTCATCAGCTCAGCTCAGCTTTGACACTATCAAGCTCAGCTCAAAATATTTGGAGCTGGAAATAATTCAGCTCAGCTCTGAAAATTTTTTATTAGCTCAGCTCAGCTCGCAGCTCAGCTAAAGCTCGGGTTTTTGAGCTGACTTTCATCACTATACTGGGCTAATAACTGCATAAAATAAATTTTTTAAGTGACATCTATTCAGACTAGACTTGAAAGATTTTAATTCCGGCAATGTATGCCAATATCTGGTGCCAAAGCGCATGTTTATGGATATATCTTTCAGCACACAATTAAATATTTATTTGAGAGGCTTTTAAATGTAAATCAATTATAGTACGAATTTTAACAGATGTTAATGAGAAACGTTAAAAAGGATATTAACCTATCCGTAGAAAAGTATTTTCTTTTTTAGCTAACTTTCTTAAAGAGAAGTCCAGCTTATGGATTTGAGTATGTCTGTTCGTCCGTCCGTCATCGTGTTCGCAGTCTTTATATTTATTAAGGATGTTAAATTTTCTTTATATTAATTATGCAATGACTTAATGACTAGAATGATTGATCCATAAATGCGCATTAATCTAATAGAAAGTCATCTATATGTGAATGTATTGTTCTTGTTTCGCTAATAAATATTGATTAAATCAAATAACACTTTTAGACCGTAAATTTAAAACGCGACTGCATTTATATGAGTAGGATTTATTAGTTGCCAAAATATTTATTTCATATTTAAAAAATAAAGCAATAAATCATAAAGTTTATGTATTTGATTGTGAGTCACAATTTGTGACGCGTGGAGAAATAGCTTATGATTTATATAGGTTTAGATAAAATTAGAAAAAATAGTGAAGTTCTGTATAATCAAAATATTTTAACAATTAAATAATTATTTGCTTAATTTTACGCACAAAATATGGAAACTAAAAAATATAAAAACACTTTTAAATACATACCATTTGTAGAGAAGCATATCTAAGGTCAAAACAAGCGTGTCTTTCGAACCACATTCGATATTAATTATATAATTGGGAGCATTTTTACAGATCATTAAGTCATTTTTTTGCTGCGTTTCCGCACTATTATGCTTCGGACTGTTGGGCTTCGAATAACCCAAATAAACGACTCGTCCGCTACCGGTCTGGAGGAACAGCGAACACCATCCGATGTAAGCGCTGATCACCTGATCGTATTTGTCTAACACTAAGTCGCTTAATGGCTGCAAATAAATGTTGTTTTTACCCGATTTGTGTTTGAATTTTAGGAAACTCTCGAAACCGCAATAATATAGCATTTTTATTTTAAGTTATTTTAATAAAAATAACTTTTTTAATGCTTTGCATTCATTATCGGTCAATAAAACATCGTTTTCTGTTAAAAATTAAACAAAAAAATAGATTGAATTGAGTTTTGAAAAAAATTTAAAATGAAAAACTGTCGCATACATTGTATAATTATTATACCGTGAATTAAATAATTCAAAAACGGATACTTTCAACAGAAAGAAAAATACTTACATTTTTATGAATGAATGCGCTTATGTTTTAAAAAAGTAACATTGAAAATAATTGATGCGAAACTCAGGCGAAAAAACCGGAATAATTCTTCGCTTGTTTTGAGAGAAAGTTATTCCGATAACGGCGTGTTTTCAAGTGTTTTAAATCTAGAAAATATTTGGCGACAAATCTCGTATGAATTATGTGCGGAACAACTGGTAAGCATAGGATTAGCAGATTAAGATCAAAAACTATAATATGCGTTCGTTTTGTGCCAATTGTGTCATTTATTTATGTTTTGATTCACTACTTCAATGTTGCATTGAACATAATGTCAGATGCGAACTATATTAAGAAAAGCCCACACATTAGTCCACATTTGTCAGGTGTGTAACACAACCGCTATATATCACAGTATGATTTGTTTACATTTTATTGCTTCATCAGAAGCACTACACCACAGTCGCCCACTTTTCATACACAGTTATAATACCGTACACTAACTTTTTACTACAAACTGTGTGTAAATAACGTCTGTCTTCTTAAACAGGGGTTTTAAACGTTAGTTTTTAATTAAATGATAATGAATTTAATACCAAAAGAAAATATTTAATCTTGTTTTTCATTCTCGATTAAGTTAAACATAATAATAATAATAAAGTTAATGAGTTTAAAGCGCATATTCTTTTAAAATAAATATCATTTCACTTTGGATTAAAGCTGAAAATTATAATTGAATGACGAAAACAAAGTAAAAAATATTAAATTCATATTTACATATTCAATCATACCGTATATCGAGAAACAAATGTTTAAGCGATTATTAATCGTTTATAACAAAAGCAAAAACGCATTTAAATTTAGTAAATTAATATCAAGAATTGAAATAAGGGTGAGTTAACGCGTTTGTGGCGGTAATTCTTTTGTTAGGATTTGGTTCCAGTAACTTATCCAACAAGTCATAGGCACAATCGGCAGGTTTGAACTCACTCTTCGTTCCGCGCAACTGTTGACAAAGCGATTTCAAGTTCATGGGCGTACAGTTGGCGGAAGTGGTGATCGTCTTTCCCAAATGAATGGCCGCTCGTTTCACGCGTTTCGACCCCAAAACTGTGCATATTTCCGCCAATGCGGTCATATCGTCGATATTGCGAAAGAACGGATAGCGACCGGCGAGCAAACACGCAAATATAACCCCAGCCGACCAAACATCGATCTGTGTTGTCTGTTGCACGTACTTCAGCAATACTTCCGGCGCTCTGAAGCCTGGAGTACCAGCGCGTGGAGCTATTAATTCCGATTTTGATTTGCAAACACTGCACACGCGATCAGTGCCCAAACACTGGCATTTTAACTGTTTTGACTGCTTTTTCGCCACCTCTTTATTCTTCTTTGGCTTTGACTTCGGCTCTTTGACTTTAGACAGTTTTGGCGTCTCGTTGATTACTACTGGAACTATTGTCGTGTTTTCGGGTGTTGTGACAGATTTTAGAGCGTAATAATTTTTTTGCATAGTTTTTGGTGGCGTTTCGGGAATCACTGATAGCTGCGCTTTTCGCGGTGTAATTAGATTTTCGTTTTTAAATACGATTTTATTATCTGGAGTTTTGACACAATCGGGAGTTAACGGAGTGTTAAAAATACTAGGAATCAGTGGTTTGCTGTCGGTTCGCAACTTTTTCGCTTTATTAATAGTATTACCGCTCATTTCATTAATTACTTCAGTTCTTGATCTTTTCCTAATTTGCCACTTAATTTCATTCTGAAAAAGCGCTTTATTCGCTGCTAAACCCGTACAATCAGTTAACACGCATCTCTGGTTCGCAGTGTTCTGCTTACTCTTACGGTCAACAACTTGTTTTGTCGTTGCTTTAACAGATGGTTTCATTTCGAGATTGGATTCATTGGGCACAACACTCTTCGCCAAACGAATCAATTCCTTTTCGTGTTGCGCTAAACCGAAGTCTACGAGAGCGTAGCGACGAGTGACGCGATTATAGAGAAAGTTTGCGGGTTTTATGTCGCGATGAATGATGCGCTGTGAGTGCACTTTTTGCAACGCTATCAACAAATTTTCCATATAATGCTTCACTTCATCCACACTTAACAGATGCACGTAATCACTAAACTTCTGGTGAGGAAATATTGGCATAACAATCACTGTATGGCCGTTAGAGAACAGACACGTCTTCAACGGTATTATGTTATCAGTTCCGCCCAAATCACGCAAATATCGTAATTCAGTGGCCACTCGTGACGGCTTAATGGTTGGTATGATATACTTGAGCGCATATTCTTTGGACGAATCTCTAATCGATCGCGCTTTATATACTTTACTGAACGTTCCTTCGCCTAATTTGCCGTTTATTACGAAGTGTCGACCAATCGATGGAATCGAGTTCACCATCAGTTTCACGTGAATGTCATTCGAATCATCGTTCGCTATCATTAACCGATTATTTAGTTTATGAAGTGTTAATATTAACAGATAATATGTTACCTCTTTTCGGGTCTTCGATACGAAGCGAATTGAAATTAGTGCTGCAGTTCAGTATAATTCGCGAACAGCTATTATTGGGCGTATGATTAAACCGATTCACGTGTTGACTATTATTAGTATTATTGTTGTGATTGTTGTTTGATATCATTTTAATGGAAACACGCGATAACTTATTGTCCACCACTTCATTCAATTGTCGTTTGTTATTGAAAACATTATTACCAAATAATTGCTTTCTCTTCATTGTTCATGAAAAACAGAAACAATTAAAACTTACATAAAGCTTAATGAATAACTTATAAAACGAAAACTAGAAATAATTTCCGCGCAAACTTACGATCGGATTAGAGATATAGATAGAGAGACATACGGTATAGTATGGTATATATTGTATATACGGTAAAACATTGGTTCATACAAAACAGATTTAGCGCCTAATCATTCATAACACGCTCAATATTTCTTACTAGTGTTTGCGTCGTTAAGCGCTAAATTCTCTATACATAATTAACGTATATTTTGTGTGCGTTTGCCTACCATTACATTGCAATGTATTTCAAGTATTAAGTGATTCGCAAAATACATGCATAAGTTTGACGTTATTTTTGAATGAAACTTTATATTAATTATTTAATTTGTGAGACACGGTTTCGCTTGGGTTTGATTGGTGTGAATGGTTTATGTGAAGCGTTAACACGTGATACTGATAACACTTATTTCGATATTAATTAATTTAGTTTTAAAACAATAGCTTAAATCAAATAATTAAATCACGGAATGACAGGCGAGAGAGGAGTGCTATTCGTATGCTTAGGAAACATATGCCGATCACCGATAGCTGAAGCGGTTTTCGCTCATTTAGTCAAACAAAGACAACTGAGCCACAAATGGTTCGCCGATTCGGCCGCGACTGGCAGTTGGCATACCGGCAGCAGACCTGATAAACGAGCGATCAATGTGTTGAACAGATTCAACATTGAAACGAATCACAGAGCGAGACAGTTATGCGACGAAGACTTCTTTAAGTACGAGTATATCTTTGGTATGGATCATCAAAACATAGACGATATCAAAGAGATGGCACCGAAAGGTAGTAAAGCGAAAGTCGAGTTATTGGGTAAATATGATCCCGAAAAGCAACTTATTATTAAAGACCCGTACTATGAGTCCGGAGATAAGGGTTTCGTTACGAATTATGAACAGTGTGTCCGATCGTGCAATGCTTTCTTAGATCAAATTAAATAATATTTACCTCATTATTGTTATTTACATTTCTATTATTTTATTTAAGAATTAAGTTTTTACTTTTAAAATCGTGTTTTCAAAATAATAGTTTAAGTTATATAACTTCAAATACTTATTTTTGTAACAACAAATCAATTAAAACTTGTGCTTAAATATGACATGTTTATGCTAAGATTTATTGTTAGAGTTTCAAAATCATAGCGTTTGTTACTTTTTTTATAACATAAATTAAAAGCATATAAATTTATTTGTGTACGTATTACGTAATTGTAGCCGTTTTAGCTCCATTTACAGCGGTTTCATAATGTACTCGTACTGTTTCTGAAACTACTCGAACAAACTTGTCCCTTTTCAGTAACAACTCGAACGCTTTCAGTAACTATACGTTCTGTGCGTACAACATATTTGAGGGAAAGCAAACGGTCAGTTCGCTAACGCTCTAACCATTTATTAGTATAGTCCGATGCGGTCAACTGGTTTGTACGTATAGATAATGAAAGCGAACGAGTTGTTACTGAAAGCGTTCGAGTAGTTTCAGAAACAGTACGAGTACATTATGAAACCGCTGTATAAATGCTATTTTTGCAATTTAATGCTATTTTGGCTCAAACAGATTAAACTGTCGTTTTTTTAATAACCCTTCTCTCCCTAAAATATTTTTCAATATCATTGAAAGGCAGAATTTTTAAATTTCTCAATAAAAGAAAGATTCAGAAAGATGTTTATATGAAGAAAAAATGATTATTCTAGAAAATTTAGGATACTTTTAAAAATTATAAATACTTTTTAAAGCGCTATTTTCATATGCTATAAATGCTATTATTTTGAAGCTCTTGTTATTATAATAAAGTTTATGTTATATTTTAATTTAAATGATAACATGTAAAAAATTAACAAAACAACTAAATTAGATAAAAATTGAATAAATTACGATTAAATTTTTTTTAATTAAATAGAAATTTGAAATCTATTTTATTTGAATGCCTGGAATCGAGTTTTGAATATCAATGACAAATTCTCGTATACTTTGTTTGTCAGCGAATTCTGCGCTATTATTAAATATCTTTGATAAGTTTCGAAGTTCGTATTCGTATTTTTTATTCAGCGTTTCCAAAGAAATGTATGCAAACTTTTTGGACAAGTTATTAATTACTTGAACGTTTCTCTTGACGCGCGGCATAAGCGAGCATTTAATTATATGGTAATTATGGTGAGATAGCTCTTCGATACACTCGCCATTAATTTTTCTCATTACTGAAACTATTTCGTTGAGAATCAGCGCTAAATTCTTCCACAGCAATAAATAGTTACCAATGCGTGCGATATCTTCTTTAATGTTAAGTTCGTCGACGAAAAAGAATGGAAACGATTCGTCAAAGAACTGGTCCAACCAGTAATCTCGTCTCTGTTCCCATTTGTCGTATTCGAGTGTCAGGAACTCTATCTCGAACTTAATGCCAATATTTTTCATATTAGTTTGCACATCACTAATACAATACGTTAGTAATAATTTGATGATTACTGCGATAACGTTCAACAAAAACACTGCGATTCCGATCGCACACAACACAACCAACGCAATGATCGCAAACACTTTCTGGTAAAACATTTCTGTGCTCTTTATTACAATAATGCACATTATTATTAATACCAGCCATATTAATGTTACACTTAGATCGATGCACAATCTTTTTATTTCCATTGCCCGCAGCTTTTCTCTGATCACTTGAAAACCTTTTATTTCTACCGATTTGAGCGCAACAAACAATTCAAATCAAGTATCAGATCACAACTATGTATTCAAACAATTTATTTAACGTTTAGTTAGCGCTGTATTCGCGCGCCCATTCTATTGGTAATATCGTGTACAATATTATTGTTGTGCTATTTATCATAAATATAGACAATAGTAGTGCTAAATTATATAAATAAAATACGAATAAAATTGAATAAGTGTAAGCTTATAGTATACTATACTGTATTTGCCAAATAGATGTCAAGAATTTTGTAATGAGTTGATGGTTACAAGTCATCACTGAATAAGTGGTATATTATATACAATTTATGATAACACGTCAAATGTTTTTATTTTATAGTCAAAAATGTGGTCATATTATTATACAATTTTAATATACATGTTTACAATTGTGACAAAATTAAGTGAAATTAATCTAAATTACACTATTTGTCAAACATTCAATTGACTTCTTAATACACAAAACAATGTTTTACAATATCTATAGACACATACAGTACAATAAGCTTATGCAGCACTAAATAAACACTTATAATATGTAGATTACTATACATAAATAATATTATTATTTATACTTTCAAATTAAATAATGATTAACGGTAAATATAAATATCAATATAAGCTTAATATAAAATTAATACAAAGAGTTAGACGATGTTTCATATTCGTCTGAAAGAAAATTAATTAAAAATAGTCAAAATCATTTAAGATTTAATACTGTCATTCAAAACTAGAAACATGTAAATATTAGAACAGAATAAATTAAACTTTTTTTAAATAAGGATAAAGTTTTTTATTACAATAGCAGTCATTAGAAGAGAATAAATTAAAGAATGTTAACATTATATCTATTGGTTTATAATTCACTGATCGAATAATTTTCAATGTTCTCCTTCTCACTCGCAGTTGTTTTTTCTTGGTTGCAATCATGAAAAATCGCGCCATTCCTACGCATTTGATTGTCATCGAAATTATTGTCATCCATCGAATTTCTTTTGGTGACACAACTGGTGCACAACTGATGATTTGGTATGGTTTGGCTAACAGTAGCCATACTTATTGAGTTGACACCACCAGAAATTTTTTGGCCAATTATTTTGATGGCAGAAATCCTCGCTCTGTGGTACGCGGAGATCATATTGAAGCCCAGAAACCTATTAATGCATTAAACAAACATTAAATCAAAACAATAATCAAATGCATATGAATATACACAAACCTCAGGCATATATATTCAACGAGAATAGCGAATCCGACACTAATCGTTTTGACGTACATGTGCTCGAATATCCTCACCACCAGACAAGTGCCAGCAGCGGTTGAACACATGATCGATATAATTGCTGCTGTTTTAAACCAATGAGTGACAGTTAGACCGGATGGCAGCCAAACAGTTCCGCGTTGAACTTTATACAAGTCGTTACATACTTTGCAACGAACATTCTCCGGATTTGTGTACGATTCCATTAACCATTTTTTTAAGCACTCGTGATGTACGGCAGACACATCTCCCTTACACGCGCACGGTTTGATCAAAGCTCCCGCGTCTTTCTTCTCTCCGTCATAGCATATCCAACACTCGGGAATACTTCTGGTCGATATGTAACGCTCCGATCGTATGATAGCCATCGATGGCGAGCACACCAGCGCTTCCGCTTCTTTAACCTCATCACCCACTGAATCACATTCTCTCGATAATTCTTTTTTCAGTATTCGTCTTGGATTCAAAATCCACAATCTTTCGGGTCGAATACAGTTCCAAAGAACGCAAGGAAACCATAGCGCAACGCCTAACTCCACAACTCTGAACATTATTTGATGATAATTACGACTTAAAACTGGTACTCTAGAAAATAATTATAACAATTATCGCATGAAAACAGCAATCATTAAAATATATTCACTTGTCTTTCCAGAAGCAGCCCAATACTTCAGAAAATATAAATAATACAGTGATGAGCAGCAATACTGCTTGCGATATAAGACCGAGTCTTGATTGTTGTAATTGCGAGAAATCTGCAGGCCATGATTCTTCTTGAATAAAAGCTCCGCGAACCTTAAATTAACAGTTTTAATCATTCATTAATGATAATTCATCAGAAATTGCAGTCAGAAAAAGTTGAATTACTATCTGGTATCGATTAGATTATAATTTAATTAAGGTTAAAGTTTTGTACAAACTTTTATTTCATAATTGGGGAGTATTTTATATAATTACACATTTATATGTTTTGATAAATAAATTTAAATAAATATTTATAATATCTTAAAACCGAATATTTTAAATTTTTTCAAACGACTAAATTCAAATTTTAGCCATCAATTTTAAATTTCATTTCTCACTGCGCTTTAAGCTACTCGTATATTGATTTCAAGTATTTCTAAATTTATTTAAAATTATACCGGTAATTGTTGTACTAATATTTTATATATACGGTACTATACACGAAAGAAAACGATTTTGTAAATCAATTGAATTTTCTGAACTCGACAAATCCCGTAGAAATTTGGTCAATCCCGATCCTGTCCCGTCCCGTCAATTTTTCCAGGTCTATTTTACTTTATATTGTTTCATTGAAAAAAATCTACAGTATAGCTTTATAAGGTAATACATTGTTGTAAATAAGGTGTTTGTAATGAGAATTTTGTGTTTTATCGTTTGTGGAGTCAACATCAAAATTTGTTGTTAGCGGACACTCACTGAAACAAATAAGCGCTTATCACTATTATTATAAGTAAATAATGATTTGCGTGGCCTCTAATTATTACACGAAATAGTATAAAACAATGTTATTTTCGAACGAAATTTTTATTTTAAAACCAAATTTTATCAGTTTTTTGCCCATTTTAGTCTATTATTGGTCATTTTTATACAGTTTAAAGCCCTTTATTGTCAATTAATAGGCCATTTATGGCCTATTTTATGTCATTTTAAAAATTTTTTAGCTCATTATTAGTTAATTTTTGCCTTTTTAGAATCACTCAATAAATATAAAGACCGGTTTACGGACAGTCATTCCATTCATTTGGACAGTGAGCTAAAAATATGAATGTATAAAATGCATTACCGTATATTCATTAAATAAATTTATACAATACATGATATAATATTAGGGTTAATGAATAATACAGTAATATTATTTGAGTGGGGTTTAAAAATAACAAAACATCATATAAAATAAAAATGATAAGAGCATAAAAGAATTTGTATTTAAAAACAAAATAATCTGTAGCCAATCAAATCTAAAACTTAAAATAACTTTGGTTGCTATCACTTTCTGTTACATTAACTTCAAGGTAGATATTATGTAAGTTAGAATAGAGGAAATGATTGAACCGATAAACAGCACGCAAAGTCATAAATGGAATAATAGTAGGAAAAAGATCTGTCATGCTATTGTCAAATCAAATCACGACACACTTGATTACCGATATCACGCTTTATTAATATTAAATGTTCAATAAATACTTAAAATAACCAAATTATTATATTTATATTTAAAAAGTGTCAAAGTTTGGTATCAATCAATAGGTACCAAATATACTTGAGTGTTATTAATCTGACAGACAGTCGATTCAAGAATACTCTTTACTCATTCACCAGTAAAGATTAATAAATGTCTACTAAAAGCAATATCTAAGTAAAATGCGTTTCAGTTAAATAGAAAAAGATCTAATTCAATGTGAATGTTTATTTAGAACAAATTTTAAAACAAATTATTAGGTAAGCTTTAATATGCATACCGTATATTTAATTCCGTAGAGTCAATATACAATACAATTACATAGAAATTATTAAATAAAAAACTTATTTGTCACTTACTTTAAAGTAAACTTCGACGCCATAAATAAGAAAGAATATCACCACAATCAACATTAATATTGCATAAAGACTGTTGAATATACTTAAAAAAAGACTCTGCAAATCATAAAAATCAAATTAAAATTACCAAACGTTATTAATTAGCAAAAATATAATAAAATGTTAGTCTGAATCAGACCTTATCGGTATCAGTAGGATTGGCGAACGAAAGTAATACCAATTCGGCCAAAAGTAATGAATAGGTGACAACATTGAAAAGTATAAATCCGGTAAAAGACTTGCTTAAAAATCCGGGCCTTTCGATGCTTACATCGTGCAAATGGAATAACTTTTCAAATAAATACAATTTTAATAAAATTAAAATAAATAAGCGTAGAGTAGATTGAAATTGAAATAACACTTACTTCAGCCCAAAAGCATACGACTAATGACGAACCGCTGAGCAAAACTGGATAATAGGCACTCATCAAGCTTTCGGCCCACAAAAGAGTTCCATTGTCTGGAGAGGAGAAGTAGTATCCACGGATAGCTGTGGCCATACATATAAAAAAATAGAGCGCTTTCTGTGTGGTTATCTTTAAAGCTCGAATTAGTGAACGAGGTTTCAGTCGGGAAAACTCCGAATTTATGCACAAAATCTGAAACAAAAATCAAATATTTTGAATGTTGTGGTGGAGTTAATCTCCGAACAAATGATAAAATGAATGAATTATATTACAAACCAGTTGTACGAAAGAAATGGCACATATCATGTAAAAAACGGTGGAAAAAGCGATGAAGTATCGAAGATTTGGGTCATTACATGCGCCACCACTATATTCAACCTGACAATCAAATCGTAGTCTTATTGATTATTTTCAAAGCATTTGACAATTACCTGACAAAAACATGTGCCATTATAGCAGTCTCCATGTCCTGAACAGTTTAGAGCGCAAGAACTGTCGTTCGAGAACATCGATGACAAACCAAAGTTCAATAACTTAATTCTTTGGTTATAAACGATGTCAGCGTTTGTGTCGTCACATCTGATTGGCACTAATGATAGCGATGGTGAAGATGTCATTTTATTTTGATGAGCAAAACCTATAATAATATTTATTGCTGGGTAATGTTCGCCAATTTCGCGTATAAACTAATAACTTCTACACAAAACCAGTGCAATTCAATAACAAGTAAAACAAAGAAAAACGAAACAACATATGATATCAAACCACGAATTATTTTATAATAAACAATTTTTGTTAAATAAATTTGTTTATGAATTATGGTTTTAATATAATAATAGATAAATAGTGTTTTAAATGGTGTTACGAGTGAACGTAAACGCAAATTGAAAACAAGTCTACATTTTGATAATGTAGTAATAATAATAATAATAATTTATTTATTGTTATCTGTGGGATCAATACGTGTTACACATATACGTAACGGTAACACAGAGCAGCTGCTGTGTCACTGTCTCACAATCGCGTATTATGAATATGTCCACCAATTGTGACGATATTATTGCGTCCAGTATTGCAACGAACACACTGTTACTCAGTAATAAATAACGTTTTGTTATTAGTGCTGTAACAGTTGTTGTACTGTATTCGTATAACACGTGCGTAATAATACAGAATACGTTAACTGTTAAGACTCTGGATATGTATGTGTGTGTTATGTAAAACAATGATGACATCAATTTTGAATATTACATAATTGGTTAAATAAGATTATAGATATCTTTAAAATATGATTATTTTGAGTTAATTGTTTGGTATGAACGAAACTGATCTATTAATTAAATATTTATTAAAAGATATGAAGAGTGACGCAAATAAAAGCAATGAACGCAATGATGATTACGTTCGCGAAGACAACTCTCGCGTGAAAGCGTGTCGCGCGTGTCTCGACTTTAAGCAATGGATGAAATCAAAACCGAAAATCGCTGAATCAGAACAATCAGAACAAACAGAGAAAACAGAAACAAAACTCGAAACAATTGCTTTGACAAACATTAAAAAACAGTGTCCACTGGACAAAGATAAATTGGGGCGAAGTTCTTGGAATCTGCTTCACACTATGGCTGCTTATTATCCATTGGAACCGAACGATGAGCAGAAGTCACAAATGAAATTATTTATTTACTCTTTTTCGCTATTCTATCCGTGCAAGATTTGCGCCGAAGATTTACAGAAAGATATAGCGTCTAATCCGCCACAAGTGGACACTCGTCACGCGTTATCTCAGTGGTGGTGTCGTATTCATAATACAGTGAACGTTAAGTTAGGGAAACCAATGTTTGACTGTTCGCTCGTTGACCAGCGATGGCTCACTGGTCCACCCGATGGTTCTTGTGATTAGTTTTGTTAGTCATCCATTTTTTAGTTATATTACTTAATACCTTATTACTCGTTATGCTATTGAACATTAGCTATGAATCGGTATAAAAGTTACAAGAAAATAGTTTTTATTTTAATTTATTTAAAATTCATACGTTTTTCTAAACGCGTAATTATTCCTTTAATCCAATTAATTAAGCAAATATATATATATATATGGCTGGACTATAATTTTTGAAAGTTAAATAAAATTTGATTTTGATATTTTTTATTCTGTTTACAAATTATGTCCCATTTTCCGATGTGATCTCGAATTTATTTAATTGCGTTGTCAGATGTGTCAAAAGCCGTTTCAAAGTCACAAATAACATTTTGTGGATTCTTTAGAAAACCACGATTTTAATAAGATTAGTCTAATTTTTTTGTTTTTTTTGTTTATACGGCCTCTCTTTTAAATATAATTACTTGTAACAATTGAAAGAAAGGTTGTAATATGACTTTGCTTATCCATTATACGGTATATTATTAATTCGTAAACTCGAATTTATTAGTCATGTGAGCTAAATATACAACGAAAGTTATTTTCATTTTATTAAAAAATAGGTCTAACTTATTGTTTTAAAATTATTTTTACAGTTAATTTATTTAAAAACTAATTATATTAATACAAAAAAAGGAACGCAGACACAGGATTTAATAATAAATTTAAACGAAATCTAAAGGATGTTATTTTGTCGTATCTTAAATATCCTTTAACTCCATGCATATATAACGAAACTTTTAACAAAATAAAATTTATATTTGCATTCTTGCCAGTTGTTTACATTGTCTCCATTGATAACTGATAAATCAAGCAATGAATAAAATACTAATTTTAGTTGTATCGATTGTTGCGCTTTTGGCAATGATGAGCCAATTAAGCGATGCTGGATATCTTTACAAGTAAGCCATTCATTTTTTTGTTTCAAAATTTTTTAATTGTTTTTCATTTAATTTTATAGCCATTATCCAGTATACACATATCCAGTTTATAAAAAGATTATTCCGATCTACAAACCTATTGTTAAGTACTGGTAAACAACGATTATGACTCTACTGTTATTAAATAATATTTTACTTAATTCTTACCATAAACTTTCAATAAATACATGTTATGCCTCAAAATTTAAATATAATTAATTAAAATTACTTTATTGCTCAAATATCCATTGATTGTCGAATAAATTTTCTTAACGTTAATTTCAGTGAAAAATAAATAAATTGTTCAGATTTATTATTCTAATTAAACGTTTTATTAATAAATTTTATTCTTACAACTTTCAACTTACTCTAATCAACTTTCCTTTTAACATTTCACCGAAAATTAAAAACAATAACTAATGTTACTGTAAGTTCATTTCATTTTGCAACACATCTTAAGAAATGATAATTTTATGTTATGGTTTGTGTAGAAAAATAACATTGAATTGTTTTAATTTTTCTTTCGGATTTGATCGATAAACGCTAAAAACATTTCTCTTGCTTTTTCGTTTATTTCCGAAAAGTACGGTAATTCTGTCTGAAGTTTTTCATACCAATGCGTCACATTTGGATAATCGCTCAGATCATAGTCAGCAATGGTGAAAACAGTAGCGCCAGAGAGAATCGAAATGTCGGCAATCGTCAAATGATCGCCAGAAACGTATCCGTTACTGCCTATAAACTGATCCAAAAGTTTTAGATTGTTCTTCAATGCCTGCAGTTTTTCTTCGGTCGGTTCCACACCACGAAATATTTTAGACAACTGTCGAATACAAACATTTTATTTTATTATTTAAGTTTACTCTATTTCTATCTGAAAGTTACGATCGCATCTCTTATTGAGGGATAAAACGATCCGATGTCGAAGTTAAGCATACGATCCACTTGTGCCCTCTGTTTCGGCTCCGATGGATACAAATCTGATTCGGGAGCGTATTTGTTACATAAATACTGAATGATTGCCCGACTCTCCCATAACGCGAATCCACTGTCATATATGGTGGGCACTGAATGTGCAGGATTTAGCTGTTATTCAATCCAAATCAAATAATTTTAACAAATTCATAAAACTATAAGTTTATAATATTTTTGTATACTTTTAGAAATTCTGGTGTCAAGTGTTCATTATTTTGCAAATTAATTGGTTTCCAATTGAGCTCAA
Source organism: Phthiracarus crinitus (assembly GCA_034698025.1). Taxonomy (NCBI): domain Eukaryota; kingdom Metazoa; phylum Arthropoda; class Arachnida; order Sarcoptiformes; family Phthiracaridae; genus Phthiracarus; species Phthiracarus crinitus. The sequence goes on from JAQGAW010000012.1 coordinate 15,578, forward strand.
TATTGAGCTGTTTGGCCACCATTAACACTGTACGACATGGAGGACTCACTAGATTCAAGTACAGATCAATTGTCATTTTAATAAATCAAATTATTTGTCAAATTTTAAAAATTTATGCTAAAATATTCTCGCTTATAAGTTAATAATGATCAGATGTATGACAATGAAAGGTGTGCTTTCGTTTTTATATGTTTTAACAGAATGCTCAATAGTGAATGCTATTCGTATCGGAATTCGTTAATTAAATCTGACATTGAACTGAACGGTTGTTATCGTAACGATTTCTCGTTTTGTCGAATCACTGCGTAACTCAATCGCAAACGTCACTAAAATAGTTTTGCACGAAACGTCTTATCGCTTAACTTATTGGAATCATCGTAAATACAAACTGAAATGCTATTTAAAATAACTTTTGTATGAAAGCATAGTTACACAAAGGGGGTGCTAGCCCAGGGTTGACCCCCCCTAGAAATTTCGAAAATCCGACCGCCCTCACCCAAAATTTGCGAAATTCAAGGACAAAAAAGATAGAAAGATTTGAAAAATTTTTGGTCAAATGTTAAAAAATTGTGCATAAAAAACGATGAGTTTTTGTGACCACTTTGAATTTTTGTCAAAATTTTAAAAAATTATCGTTTAAATTCGTTGAGTTTTTCGAGGGGCGTGGTTTAGGCTTCTGTCGAGGAAAAAATTTAGAAAGCCAAAAAATTGGCCTCCGAAGGCCAAAAAATTGTCGGTTAAATCCGATGAGTTTTTAACCCCCTCTAAAAATTGAGATTTCCAGAATCTGACCCCCCCTAGAGGTTCCGAGCTTGTGTAACTATGGTATGAAAGAGAAAGTAGTCTATACGGTATTTTTAATATTATTTAATTTTTTAGTTTTAAAAACTTTAATCTCAAAGCTGTAACAATTTTTTATAATACCGATAAATACAATATATGATCGACCCATAATTTCATAGTTCTAGTAATTTTTTTATAATAGAAAACAATTAATTATATCGACACATTTTATCAAAAAATTAAAAAAGCAAAAATGTTGTTTCTAGGTAAGGTGCTATAGGTTTGATTTTTAATGGTTTATTATTGGTTTTATATAACATTATCATATATTATAAGAATTTTCATATAATCTAACAATTTGTCTTAATTTTTGTTTGTCTGTTTGTGATTTCCTTTAAAGGTCACTCATTCCATACCTATATCAATGAATTTATATCGAAGAAATGTGATCAAATGAGGTTTTCAACTAGTTAGGACCCCCTATAAAGGTTTAAGGTGGAAGAAACTAAGATTTTGACAGCTGACACCTATACTATTGTACTAAATTTCTAAAGATGTTTACAGGCCTGTTAACCCGACGGGTTTTTTAACGGTTCGGTTCGGGTTACTATTTATCATTATTCGGTTCGGTTCGGGTTGAATAAACTTCTTATCGGTTAACCCGAATGAAACCGAAAATCCGATAATCAACTTTTGGTAAGAAATTTAAAGGATTATATATGAATTTTAACTTTATTAAACGTCTAATAAGAATTTTATAAGCATATTATATATTAAACATTTTAATTATTAATATATTAGTAGTTTTAAAATGAATAGTAAACTCATAGATTTCATTATTTTTGATAAAAGTTTTGTGCTTTCGATTATTAAACGTTTTTTACAAATTTTATATGTTAATTGACGGGTTTTCGGGTTATCGAGTATTTTATAGGTTGGGTTCGGGTTAAATTTAAGATATGGCGGTTCGGGTAGGGTCGAAGAACTACAACCCGTTATCATCTTTATCTTTAACATGACGTCAATTTTCAGTAAATTTAAATATCTATATAAAATGACGTCAGCGTTAAAGATATCTAAATGTCATATTTTATAATACTGTCGACAAAAAATAGGGATATGTAACCATTTCACTGATTTGTTACATTATTTTCTTTTAATTGATTCGCACTGTTAAGTCTATGACGCCGATCATGTGTGTCTTATATATGATAGAAAACAAAATGGTTCATTCATAAGCAACAATTACAGATGAATGCGCGAAAGAGTTGTTTGGCTATAGTTTAACAAAAATAATAGTGACATATAAACCATACAGTATTTGATTGTGAGCGTCTGGATGGTGCCTTTCATAGACTATGTGTTTAATAACTATTGCGTAACTGAAAAAGTTTAACACATAGTCTATGAAAGACGCCATCCAGACGCTCACAATCAAATACTCTATGATATAAACAGTACAGTACAGTACAGTTTCTCAAGGGGGGGGTCTAGCCCCCTTATACCCCCGCCCCAAAAATTGAAAAAGTCGATCCCCTTACCCAAAATTTTGAGATTTCAAACACAAAAAAAATTTTAAAAGTTGAAAAAATTTTGGTGATATTGTAAAAAATTTGTCCATCAAATCCGATGAGTTTTTGGGACACCCTTAAATTTTCAAAAAATTATTGTTCAAATTCGTTTTGTTTTTCGTGGTCGCGTGATTTAGACTTTCATCGGGAAAAAAAATATAAAAAAAATATTGTAATCTAAATCCGGTGAGTTTGAGCCCCACTTGAATTTTGAAAAAAGTCGAAAGCACACCCCAGACCATCAGAGCTTGGGAAACACTGGCACAGTGTAGTTGTAATGTTAGTGTGCTCTGTTCTGTTCAGTTCTATATGTCTAACGAATACCACAATTACAATCAAAAATAAAAACAAAATACTGATGTTTTTGACCCGTTTTTTGTATACAAGTATTGCGTATTAGTGTTTACTATTTAGTATTTAGTATTATATCGATCGCGTCTCACAAACGCATCACAATCCACATCACATCACAACACAATCGCATAGAATTGAATGCATTCCCAGTATTAGACACATTCAAATCGCGACACAGATTCTGATGGATTCCGACAACGATTCCAGTAATAAACAAACTGCTGATGAAAATGGCAACAATGAGTGCGATTCGATGACGCGATTCAGTTCGAGTGTTAGCCGTTCGCCACCAAAACAAATCATTGGCTCACGTAATGACGCTGCGATCAGCATTGATGACAACGACGATGACAGCAATGGTATGACCGATAGCGCCGATTGCATCAGCAGTACGACCAGCACAATGAGCACAACTGCCAATTGCAGCACCAGTTCGAACACCACTCCCGACAGCAAACGGCAGAAGTATGCGCCACACACTCATCCGTCGGTCTCTTCGTCGCCGATAGCGATGTCTCTGTTCCCGAACGCAATGGTCGCCGCATCGCCGCCACGATTTGTTTCGCTGGAAGAGATAATGCAAGCCGCGAATGGTGTGGAGAACATGATTCTGGCGCATGAGATCGCTGTGGACACGAATTTTAAGCTCGAAAAGCTGGACACACCTATCAATAGCATCGAAAAGAAGGTGAAGGAAGTGATGAGCAAAGCGTTTTGGGATATTCTTGAGTCACAACTGAACGAATCGCCGCCAAATTACAAACAGGCGATGGTTTTGCTCAAAGAGATCAAAGAAAGCATACAATCGCTTCTATTACCGCAACACACGAGACTCCAGCAGGAGATCGAGGAGATTCTGGATCTCGAGCTCATCCTTCAACAGGCGGAGAATGGAATACTCGACTTTCAACGATACGCTCAATACGTGCTGTCGGTTTGCGCCAGACTTTGCGCGCCCGTAAGGGACGAACAGATTCGCGATTTAACGCAAACGCGTGATGTCGTACCGCTATTTCGGTAACAAATTTGATTTTATTCAAATCTATATAAACTTAGTAGTAATGCTGAAATTTTGTTCGTAGAGGTATATTCGAGTTGTTGGACGTAATGAGACTCGATATGGCAAACTTTCATATCCAACAAATGCGACCTCACATTCAACAAAAGTCTATCGAATACGAGAGGCAAAAGTTTAAGGAATTTCTAGAGAATCAGTCAAGTAATTTCATTTAATTAATATTATAATTATTTTATTGAATAATCATTTCAATTGGGTATTCTTCCGGCAGAAGTGACACCCGTTGATGGTCTCGAATATACTCGAATGTGGCTCAAAAGGAATTACGAATCACTGGATTTATCGAGCGATGCGAATCCGCAAAACTTAATGAACAATCTGTTAACGAACTCTTATTTGGAACTATTGCTGTGGAGTGACAGTAAGCAAGAGCTATACCCGGAAACGCTTTTGTTAGACGCGATCCGATTTAACACATTGCGCGCCAAAGTGAGTAAACTAACATTAGTTGGCAGTGTTTTTCTCGTGACGTACGCCACTGTTGGCCACTCGATTCAAGGCCTGCAGGAATTTCGAGACACTCTTAAGCAGCATTTGCTTTTGCTTATAACCGAGAATAATAGCAAAACTGCGGACGAATTAAAAAACGAGATGATTTCGGTATCGCTGCAAGTGATCACTGAAGTGCAGACATGTCTGGAGAAACATGGATTCGCTGCACTCGACGCCAGTAAATGTGAATTACTTAAGACACAGATCGTCGAGTTATCGAAAGAAGACAATCGCGTGCGCAAAGTAGTGGAGCGACGAATAATCGAGTTCGTGGAAGGAGTTCTTGTGTCGCCAACTGCTGCTCCCATGCAAATACCTTCCGGTTTGTCGAATTTGCAGAAAGAGTTAACCGAAATTGCTGGTCAATTCATTCGTATTGTTGCGCATAATCGAGCGGTTTTTACCGATTATTACGCCGACATTATATCGAAAATAATACCTGGTTTTTCGAGCGAAACGCGCGTAGAGAACGGATTGCAGACATAAAGATCTCTGCAATTGATTAGCAATGCTTTTTTGCTATCTTTGTTTTAAAAAGATTTATATACGAGACTTATACCGTAATATCTACAGTATATTTACATAACAAATTAAAAAACTATTCAATATATGCAAGTATTTATTTGTATTTGCTTTTTCCGGTGATATTTTTTCTCGTTTTATTATGTTTTGTTTATTTGTTTTTTTGTTCACTTATAACGCACTCTCATCTTTCACTGCACCCAAAATTAATGGACCATATTTTGCGACGAATATGTTTTTTTTGCTAAAAATATAAATGTTATAAATAACACACTTTATCTCCGCTTTCAGATTTTTTTACGTATTAGTAAATCGGTATTTAAAATTAAGTTAATAATAAACGTGTCAAAGATTTTTTACTTTAGAGATGTAAGCGTATATTAAAAATTTTGTTGCGTGAAGTGTTAGTTAACAGTAATACTGTTAGTTAACTTGCTTTTTTCATTGCGTATATGTGTCGACAGACAAGTTTAGTAAAAGAAAAGAAATTGTAATTTAAATTTTTATTATTTATTCGGTGTAACGCATTGCTGTATCGTATAATAATATTTAATTATAAACATAATACGGTTGCATACGATGAGTGGTTCGCAACCTATTTCTGTAATAATGTGAAACAATCGGTTTACGCTGCCGTGAATCGATTGTAAACACGAATAACTGTTATTATTTAAACTTTTTGATTAAAATCTGTATTATAAGGTTAATGCACGATTAATTGCTGTAATTGAATGTGCATTACGCCATAGAAAAACAAAACATAATTGCATAGTGTTGTCGCTGTTTTATCAGAAACGTGAGAATTTTTATTATAACAGTGTGTACGACGTCTGATATTTCCGATTGAGTGTCATATTTCGCTTTACTTAATAACTTTATTAAATAATAAGCTAATAACTGTAATAATTGAAGTAATATAAATAATTAAAAATAATTTATTTTTCAATACTAAAATAATATTATTGATTTTAGTTAATTTGTTAGTTTTAAATAAATTTACGATATAATACGGATTAATGGAAGTAACGAGAAGTGAGGAAATAAATTAATTATGTTAAGCGCGTAAACAATGCTTTAATGAATCGGGGGTTTAAAATTTTTTATACCACGCGAGTAATTACTGTTATATCCAAAATATGATTTTTCAATTAAATAAACTCAGTTCAATTAAAACATTCAAATTTTATGTATTATGTTTTTAAGCGAATTTTTTTGGTGCTATTCATCATCGCTTTGGTCACTCAAATCCACTCTTTCACTAACAGTCAATTCACTCATTTGAGTCTTCAATGCTTCCAAATCTTCAACTTTTATATACGGAAAACCAGCACTAGTTTTATCAACTGTTTTCAGTTTCTTCTCGGCGTTCTCTGACTCAACAACAGGTTCTCCACGCGTTTGATCCACATTATTGTCACATGTGGTGTCATTAAGAATAACTTCTTCGCCAACAGATTCGTGTCTATTCTCACAATCACTTTGCGACTCATCATACAAACAAAATTCGATATTTTTTGTCGAACTGTCTCTCAACCAAATCGGCTGTTCGTGAATCTGTTGCCGCAAATGATTGGATGACTTAAAGCACAGATCACTGCAAAACAGTTTTCGTTCAGTGATGTCAAACACTTTATTATACTTAACCGAAACGTGATATTTCTGCGATGGTTTATACTGTTTAGCGCACTGTTTCATGTGATTCGTGCACAACGGATATCCACACAAATCGATGATCGATCGTTCGTTAATCATGTCATTGTAATCCGATTTACAGATTATCTGACAATCGTTTAGAAACTTGTTTTCGTCGATCGCGCTATCGTTTAGTACGCTCTCAACGATCGACAAACACTGAGTTCGGTATCGTTTAATCGCCAACATATGAGTTATTATGAATTTTTTATTATCCATTTTTAGTTTGCTGTTATCCATCGCTGCGTCACTGGTTTTAATTAACTATTTGTTTCGTTTTCGTCCGCTAATCGTTTATGTTTACGGAAACTAATGTGACGTCACAAACCTATAATAAAGCATTTGATTCAAACGATTTCGTACTTTTATATATGAATATTTAGTATTGAATTAAACATAATATTGCGTATGAAATAAACCAATAAATGCAATGTTTGTTAGTAACCCATTCAATGTAAACAAATCGCAACTATTTTTATGATACATGTCATGTCGACACCGAAAGTATCGAAATACTTGAGTCGTCACCGAAAATCGGTGTACGATTCGATGATTCGTGTGAACCATTCGGGAGAGTTGGGCGCAGACCGCATATATTGCGGACAAATGTTGGCGTTATCTCGCGATAGGAAACACTCGCCGGTAATCCAGCGAATGTGGGAACAGGAGAAGAAGCACTTAATGAGGTTTGAGTCACTAGTATTGAAACATAGAGTAAGAAAGAGCGCATTCGAACCGATTTGGTCTGTTTGTGGCATTGCTTTGGGTTATGTGAGCGCATCTATCGCTCCGTCCGCTGCCATGGCGTGCACTGAAGCCGTAGAAACTGTTATCGTTGATCACTATAACGAACAGATTCGGTCACTGGTTATGGACGATGCAGAGCATCACAATGAGCTCATCTCTACGTTGAGTGAGATTCGCGATGAAGAACAGGAACATTGCGATACTGGAGTGGAATACGACTCGCATTCAGCGCCCGCTTATCGAACTATATTTAATTTGGTGTCAAATATCTGTCAGATATCTATATATATCGCTAAACGTATTTAAATCGGTTTATATTGAATATAGTTTCGTTAACTGTTATTTGATTAATTTTTTTAGAAAATATTTAATAATATATATTAAAAACTGATGCATTTAACTGAATTCAATCCGATTTATACTTATTTGTTGAAAAATTAAAGGGATAGAGTTAACTTCAATAGGCTTGCGGACCCAGAAAGGAATTCAAATATAATAATTTTTTTATGAAAGAGGACAAAATTCTAAGCAATTTGGCTGAAGACGAATTTTGAAAATCCTTAAAAGGGGCCCTAAAAAATAAATACTTTTTAGACAAATTATTTTATTTCTCCTAAACCGAAAAATTTATTAAAGATTTTTAACCCCGAAAAAATTAAGAAATATTTTTTGGAAAAATTTATAAAGTATATTTTTAAAAACTATATAATAATATCTAATATTTAAGTAAAAATAAATTTAATATATCTTAAGTTAAGTGATGATAGAAAAATCCGGCACAATATAAAGTGGGGTTATTGTTATATGGCATAAAATGTAGATAATTACCAAAAAAGTGAAGGGAAAGATTTCAATTTTGGCAAAAACCTAATGTCTAGGCAATTGTCTATAAATAAAAAGTTAGTAGTAGTATAATAATTCCTACAATTAATAGGAGTTAGTAATTCCTCATAAAAATAGTACCACAGCTGTAAAGGCTAAGGTTTATACTTGACCTGATTTGAAGGGCTTTAAATAACTCTACAAAATTTTATTATATATCGGACTGTAGTCAACACATAGTGTTTGCATTGCTTTTGTTAGTGAACGCGCGTTATTTTGATTTATTTAAAACAAAAATTAGTTTTATTTAAATTTTGTGATTTATGTTTTATGACATAATTAAAAATGAAGTTGACTATTGAAGAACGTGTTTTCATAGTTGAAAATTATTTTTCAGAAAAGAAATCTATTAAAAGTGTGATAAATTTGTTTGATATTAAATTTAATAGACTCGTAAATAAAAATTCAATTGTAAATTTAATTAAAAAGTTTCATCAAACGGTAGTGTGGCTAATAAAAACCGTAAGAAAAACGATCAATTTTAACCGATTAAAAATTAAATGAACACAGTTTTACAAAATCACCGAAAAAATCATTGTTAGTTCGTGCTCAACAAAACAATATTTCAAAAACTTCTTGTTTTCGAGCAACAAAATTATTAAATTTAAAGGCTTATACTATTAAATTAGTACAAGAATTGAAACCAATTGATTATATTAAACGACGTGATTATTGCAATTGGTTTATAAATTTTACAAGAGACATCACAATTTTAGATAAAGTGATTTATAGGTAATTTTTAAAATTTTCGGGTAATTTTTAAAATTTTTAAATTTCTAATTTATTTTTTTAATAAGCGATGAAGCCTGGTTTCATTTATCGGGAAAAGTTGTGACCAGAAAATCCCGAATTTGGAGTACCGAAAATCCTCACGAGTATGTGGAGTCCGGTTTACATCCGCAAAAAATTGGGGTTTGGTGCGGTATAACAAGAAAAAAAATTTTTGGTCCAATTTTTTTTGAAAAAACAATAAACTCTTCAGAGTATATTAAAATTTTAGAAAATCTTGTTCCACTTTTGGATGAAGATTTAATTAATGACGGATATTTCCAGCAGGACGGAGCTCCCGCCCACACCTCCCGCGTAACCGCTACACATTTGGAGTCATATTTTTCTGATCGGTTAATATCAAAAAGTACTAGATTTTTACCGACAGAAATAGAATGGCCCGCAAGATCGCCCGACCTAACCAGCCCGGACTTTTTCCTTTGGGGGTATTTAAAAAATAAAGTTTATCACCCTTCACCTGATAATCTTAATGCATTAAAAAATAATATTATCAATCAAATTGCTAATATTAAAGAAGAAACATTAATTAAAGTTTCCGATAATATGTTAAAAAGGGCTAAATTATGTTTAGAAAATGATGGAAATCATTTTCAACATTTATTGTAAACATTTTAAAACACTAATATTTTTATAAATTTTGTGAATAATATTTTGTGTAAAACTTTCATTTGAGTAAAAACGAGTTAACTTCAAAATGCTGTACTATTTTTATGAGGAATTACCTGTATTCACTCACTCTCTCGCGCACTCATAATCTATAGATACTTCTTGTAGTTTGCCAAACGTCATGTAAATTTAGTTATTTTCTATAAGTTATTGAAGTTAACTCGCTGTGATATACTGAACGAAACGGGAAAATTTAGACAAATTTATTATATTAATAATGTTTGTATACATTAAATATAAATATCTTTAATGCGTATGAAATAATTCATTATTCATAACTTATTGGTCCATATGTTTCCCATTTATTTACTTACAATACGCTATAATAACAGTTCCAGTCATTATAATTTTGATTATCTTCCATCAGTATTTAAAATTATTGAAACTAATAATAATTATCATTTTGATTATGTAAATTGGTTGCGATAATCTACAGTGTTCTCAATAAAACGCTAATTTTTACTGTTCTCACACCTTTTAGACTTTTAATCTTGTCTTAGTTAAAGATTTCTTCCATAAAATTCTGTACATTTATATTATTTATATTAAATGAATAAAAATTTCTTTTGGTAATTCTGAAAATTTTCTTAAAGTAATATTATATCAACTAATGTAGATTAAAATAAATTTAAATTATTTTTTTTATTGAAATAATTTAATAAAATTTTCATAGACGTTTTAATGTCTCAACATTTCTATGCTTAAGACTCATATATAACTTGTATAGATTAGCAGTAATCGGATTTTTATGGCGTCTTAAGGCATTGTGGTGTCTTTATAAACAAATTATTGTCTCAATTATGGCAATGCTTTTCAGCTCATTTTCTGTAAAAAGATGGTATATTTCAGATTTTCCAAAAAAACATTCAATTTTATGATGATTTTTGAGTCAAAAATTTTTTTGTCTAATAAAGAAATTGGTCTCTAAATGTTACATAATTTAAGCAACAATTTTATAACAATTTTTTAAGATTGCATAAAAATATTGGCTTCTGTTGATTTTTGATGTTTGCGCAATATTTTATATTATGGAAAATTAAGGCAATACAATGATAATCTGATTCTTGCTTATAAGCATAGCTCTACATCTAAATAAAACAGTAGAAAATTGTATTTTTAAATTGAAATACTATTTTATTTTTCAATGGTAGACATTTAAGCTGAATATTAGCTGTACAATACTTCGAAAATGTTTAAAATATTACTAATTCTTATGTTAATAATTAGAAAATCTATTATACTTAATGATTGTTAATTCATTATGAACTTTAATTTTGAAATTATTTTTATTATTTATACTGTATCAACAATTGTCTATATTTTTCTGATAATCCAATAAATGCACTCAAAGTACAGTAACTTTAGCTACACATACAGTATATTATTCTTTTAACTATAATGTATATTTGAAATGGGTTCTCATCATGACATTAGTAACATATTTTCAAAGTGTTTTCTAAAGCTTAATATCGTTTAATAAATCTTAAAAAACATAAATGTAGAAAAATTTTTAAATTTTTATTTGTTTGAGCACTTATAGACGGATAGATTTAAGCTGCAAACGTTTCACTTTACTTATTGAACAAAAAAAGAATGTATTTTCAGATTCGAAGTTTTGTATAAAGCATATGAATCCAAACAATTTTGTTTATAAATGGTAATTTTAAATTTAATAATGTTTCAAATTATTAGCCTAATTCTCTTAAATCTAAAAAGGAAGACAATGGATAGAAATCGTGTGATATATTTTAAAAGATATCTTTAATATACTTTTATTAGATTAATGTTGAATGCATTAAACGAAAATGATTCCCACTCTAAATATCGCTAACTCTTTATAATAATAATTTTCTGTGCCATAAACATCTATTCCATAGGATAAAAGAAAGTGTTTTACTCTATTGTACTTAAAATCTTTTTTCTCATTTCTTCTTTTACTTAAATGATTGTAGTATTTTCGTCTCACAAAAATTTGTTTTGTGTGGGTATATGTGCGAACAAATGCTCTTAATGTCAATAAAATATTTTTTGTTTTTCCCTGAAATTACTGAATAATTTGTATAAAAAAAGAAAATAAATGAAAGAATAGAAATTTTGAAATATTTCTTTGAATGGATTATTACCACCAAAGTATTATCGATTAAATCATTATTTTGAAATATTTTAATATTATTTTAATGTAATTGAAAATTGTATTTATATGTTTTAAATACTATTTGTATTAAAGATATTATCAAATTTTTTATCACAAATTTTGATATTTTCACTTATTTCTTTATTCATTTTAAGTTTAGTTTGTATTTTCAAACTTATGTGATACGTTTCTGATACTATTTGTATTATTTTAAGAAAAACTTCTACTTAAACGAAAAACTTCTATCTTGAAACCGGAACAAAATATTTAATTTAGTAGTATTTATTTAATTATAATAGCCTTCACTGAAATTCTAAATTTAAATTTTTCTCGTTATTAATTTAAATCGCAGTCAAAAGCGGAATAAACATAAAGCAAAACGATTTCCGGAAAAGATTATTGTTATTTAAAACCTAAAAATTAGACCCAAACAAAACCCTAAAAATTTTGAAATTCCCCGAATATTCATTGTGTTTAGTATCAACGATTATCATTTAAAATTAAAAAGCATTTTGGAATTTTTCTAAATTTTCATTTAATTACTCTATACATCGAATAATAAGTAAACTGCGATCATTTCAACGTAATAAAGGATAGCATATTGTTTATGAGTTTTGAATTTCTATAATTCTGGTTCTGAGTTCTGTAAATATTTTAAATGCCGTTAAACATGCCTAACAAACTGCATGCATGCGATCATAATATTAATCAAAATTAAATAATCATTCATAACAGATATATGTACGCATCAGTTACGCATCAAAATACAACGAAAACTTTAACATTGTCTTAATTTTCATAACACAACACAACACACGGATTCTCGTTTCTATATATAACTTTCGTCTCTGTTTTGTGCGTAAATAGTGATTATTTTTGGAAAAACTAATAAATTAATTTTACGTTAGCAATAGATTGTTTGCGTATTGGTTTTGGTTTTTGTTTGAATATAACCCAATAACTACATCCAAACGACTATATAATAACGAAGATAATAGCGCTCTTCAATATTTGTGTTATTCTTTCTTTCGATAACATTTCGAAACAAATCGTCGAAGAATATTCTCTCGCATCGCATACATGATTCATTATATTTTTTATATCTTCCACTATATATATATATATTCTTTATATATATTCTTGTTATTTCATCTTCTTTTTAATAGAAAAACAATTTCATAGATGCTTCTCCTGCGATATATGTTGTCTGTGAGGTTAATAGAGTTTGCTGTTGTGCCGAATCTCATTTGGCGAGCCTTCACTTCTAGCTTTGCTTCAGATGTTCATCCATTTAGAAAATTAGAAAAACCTCGTTTTCCTTAACTTTTCATACTTTAAAGTAATTGTTAAGATCAAAGGTGTGTGTCATAATTCGTCGTCGAAACTTCTTACTTCGGTTTATCATTAGTTTGTCGATATTCGCTTTTCTGAAGTGTGGATAAAATTGTGAATCATCGCTGGTTTTTAACTAGCATTAAATTTCTTACGGGAAATGAACGAAACGAAATGCTAAAAATAAAATGTTTAAATGTTTTTCTTTTTTCGAAAGAAAACTTAAAACTCTAAGTTTAATTTCTTGTTTTTGTTCGCTTCGAAGTTAATTTTTTGGATATCTTACTGCATATTTTAATACTTAACTTAAAACTGAATCGCGTTTTAACGGTTGTCTCACTAGAAGATAACGATCGATATTATATTTCAGGGTTTTCTAAATATTTACGGAAACTTAGGGATTAACTTTTAACTAAACATAACAACGACTACGTATTTACATAAGTTTTATTTTTAGTTGAAAGCATTATCATTGAAATTTTGTTTAAACTGAATTAAAATAAAGCATTTTGAGATTTTAATTACATATTAATTAACTTTTTTATAGTTTAAGTTCGATTGGATTATTATTGAAAAATATTATGTATACAAAATATTTTTCTTGTTACTAGACTTTTAAGTCGTTTATCTCATTTTCCTTATTTTACTTTAAGAAACTTAAACTACTATGTTATACGTAAGTGTATGGCAATCATATTAAATAGTGGAATCTCATTAGAGTTTCTTTTCACTCGAAAACGTAATGAACGTATTTTCAAAAGTTTAGATTACTAACGAAGTTCTATATAATTATACAGTAATGTCAAAATAATATCAATTTACCAGTTTATTTCTCAATTTCTGCGCAATTAAAATAAAAAAATTAATAATGAACGAAACAAGTCATTACTGAATGTGAAACTACTGTACTTTTTTTTGGAAACTAAAACACTATATTATCAAAAGTATTATAATCTTTTGATATGGAATTCGTTTCTTTCAATTTTTATTATTATAAATCAGTGCTGCACACGAATGTCCTTTTCTATTTTTATTTCGAGAGAGAGAGAGAGAGAGAGAGAGAGAGAGAGAGAGAGAGAGAGAGAGAGAGAGAGAGAACCTCTAACGTCGTATAGTTTTGTAAAATAGTGGAACTTTAGTTTGTTTTGAAATTCTAACTGATGAGTATCACTAGACTCATTGAATTTGATGATGTCTCGCATTTTTCAAAAAATAGTGCGACACAGTCGCCACCGAATTATTAAGGAAACGCGTTATTTTGAATTTGTCTTAAATGTTGTCACTCTTGTCAGTGGAATTTTGTTGTTTCGCTGAAATATAAGCAGAAATTTTTTAACAAAACAAAACGAAAAAAAGTTGTGTGATCGGAATTTTTTAGCAATTTTTCATTGATTTAAATGTCAATTATTAGTCAAGTTTTTTGTTATAGACTGCGGGAAAAAAGGAAAATTTTAATAAATGCTTATTTGAAAAGTGAAGAAAAAATTCAATGTAAATGTGCCAAAACTTTTTTATATGAAAAACGCTGAACGGAATAGTTTTGAAGTTTTAAACCCAATTTCGATTCTGTGTGAGGTCTGAATCTTGATAAGCGTTAAGTACTGCAGAATTATTTGCTGAAATGTGCAACAAAACGCTCGTAAAAGAATTTTTTATTCTTTTATAAATTCATGAGATAATAGTTATCTTATTATTGTAAAAATATATATGAATCTGAATTCAAAAATTTTAATTCTGTCAAACTTGAAAAATATTATTCCAAAGTTTTGTTTTTATTTCTTTATTCCAATTAATTATTATTTCAAAAGCTTATGTAAACTATTTGTTAGTCTCAGACTAACATCAGACTTAATTACAAATTCCTTCATCTATTATCTTACAAACACCAGTGCGTATAAGCCTATTCTTTTTGAAAAGAATACGCTTTTACTAATTAAAACCAATGGCATAACAACATAAGATCTTTTAACATTTTCTTTGCGATATTATATCACAGTTACATATATATGTATGCGACTCTTTTATTAGCGTCACTATGAGATCCATTTCCATAATATATATATCATAGCACACACATAGTGAATGAGATAAGTAGGTTTTGAAAAACTGTCGGCACATCAAAAGAAATGAATAACATATCAATATCTATGCATTCTGTGTTGTGTACGCGTGTGTTAGCGAGAGTTGAAAGAAGTTTTGATCACTATCTTGACATTAAGACGTTTCCAACTTTATATGTATTCACTGTGTTCTGTGTTCGGAATTGTTTGAATCACTAAATGCGAGCTATTTTTTCTCGCTTTTGTATCAATAAAAAAATTGTGAATAATTTACTCTCTCATCCAAACGCTTTCTATATATCTATCTATTTTCCCCTTCTTTTTAAAAGAGAGATAAGAGATTTGTTGAAATGTGAGGGCAGTTACATTTTTTTATATGGAGACGCAAAAAATATACGAATATTACTGTAAAGTTAATGACTTGCAGAATATTCTCTTTATAAATAATGGAAGTTTTGCGTCTTTAATAGTATGCGAGAGCGACGAGTAAAAATAATTTTGAAGATAATGCACACAAGCAAACTGTTCAGTCGGTGATGAAGAATACTGAGAGCATAAAAAGCAGCTAAAATGTTGACGTTATAGTAATACTGAGCCCAACATCAACACAACTAAAAATAGGGCAACCGATACAACAGCATTCAACCCGTTGTACAGTAAATGGAAAGAAGCGCTTTAGTCGTAACAATATCCTAAAATTAAGTCCCCAGCCATAGGTTTTTCTCGCGCATAAAGTTATTAATAGATAAAAAGCTTTGATCATAAACTATTTTTTTTGCTCCATGTCTACAACGAATAAAATGGATTAACACAAAAGAATGAGCGACAGTAGCGGCACAACACCATTATGTTATAAGATAACGCAAGCATTAATGTTTTAACTTCGCATTCGCTAACTTAGTAAAGTAACACGATTTTTATCACTTAAAGAAATATTATTCTTGTTTTTAATTTTACCTCAAATAGCACATACACTTACAGTATATCATAACATTCAGTTTATACAATATCTAGTATGTCATGAACGGATTAGTTTTGAGTAAACGCGTAATCGTTTTACAGTATTATTGAAACAATAGTGCGTTTCAATGCACTTTGAATATAAATGCGGAGTTAATTTTGTTATTGTTTCATAAATAGAAACAAGCGATTACTTATAAACAATTAAGCAATAGTTAACTCTCGCAAAGACGAACAAATAATTTTATTTTCCCTAATTTGAGGCTATGGTAACATAAGTCCGCGTACCGATACTGGAAAGTTATTGACTATTCTGTACGCGATAATTGGAATTCCCTTAATGGTACTGTATTTAACAAATATTGGCGATATATTGGCCAAATCTTTTCGCTACGTTTATGGCAGCTTAAGGACACTGTGCTGTTCCAGCTCTAAATCTGATTCCGCCAGACGTGACAAGAAAAATGTTCACGCATTGACGGCACGCACTATGAGACAGCACACCGCTCTTCAAAGAAGTATCTCTTCAATAACGCCATCGTCCATGCATTTGAGAGCACCGATGCATCCAACGAACTCTTTGCCCAGTTCTCCCATATTAGCATTAAATCGACACAACACTCCGCAATCGCCAATTACTTCTTTGCAAACCGGGTTTGTATACAACTAAACTGGTGGATACGCCACCAAAAAAACAATTTCTATCAATCAAATGGGATATCTTGTATTTTTTATATATTTTTAGCTCATTTTTTATGAACCAAATGTCCGAAGAGAATCCAAATACAGAGTTAAATCAACGATATAATAACCGAGACGTGTCTGTTGGCTCGCATAGCGTCGAGCGCTCAGTTACAGAACCCACAGTTAATTTTGACATTATTAACGAAAGAACAAAAGAATCGACAGTAGTTCACGTACCGATAACGCTGTGCTTAGTTATTTTGGCGAGCTATATATGCGGAGGTGGAGCACTATTTTCGATTTGGGAAGGGTATGCGAACACACGCATCATTGCACAAATCACTTGTGAATATTTTTTTCGGAAACAAACATTTTTATTGCTTACCGTTTTATTTATAGATGGGAATATTTGGATGGCACCTATTTTTGTTTTGTTACTCTCAGTAAGATATAGATAGATAGAGAGAGAGAGATGAGAGATATTTATGGTTTAATCATTAAATCAGTTTAATGTTAATATGTTTTAATTATAGGCACTATCGGTTTCGGTGATTTAGTCCCGGGAGCTGGCAGTTCTGGCACTGAACAGAAGCTCGTTATTTGTAGTCTTTATCTTTTGGCAGGTATTTTATTTTTCTGATGAATTAATCAAAAAAAAGTTTGCTAATAAATTCTCAATTTTGTTTATTATTGTTATTTTAAATGCTAACTCATTAACTCGTAAGCTGTTTGCGTTTTTTGCTGTTCAAAACATGACCAAAAATAAATATTTAATTGTAGAAAATTTAGAATGTTTTCTCTAACATAACAGCGCTGTAACGCATATTAGCCTCAAATACAAATTGAAATTGATTTTATTAATTCATTTGAAAGGGTTGGCGCTTCTTGTAATGTGCTTCAACTTAATGCAAGAAGAAGTGATCCATAAATTGCGAAATTGCGGAAAACGGATCGGAATTTTTAAAGACAATAAAGACGAAGATGATTTCGAAGACGACTTCGACATACCATGATATTAATAATTGACTCTAACTCTTACCGTAAATACGAAACGTTAAGAACGAGATCTCCTAATTTTCTAAATGGATGAACAGATGAAATTAGTTTGACGACTGGTGGCTGTGACCACTGGTAGCGCACTATAAACACCGATAAGTTAAGAAATCAAACACTGATATCGAGTTTATCCATAACTAAAATACACACAGCATTACGTGACACACTTGTAAAGTGAAAGTCACGCGAATAACCAAATGAATAATACACCACTCAATTAAGATGCAAAGTATTTTTTTGTTATTTTGCTACAGATTTTACTGTACTTTTTGTTAATATCAGGTGATTTTTTTTATTTGGTATTAAAATGTTGTAATCTTTATTGAGTTTATGAAAATTATGGTTGAAATACGGAATGTTCGAGTTTTGATAAATGTTTTTATTTTTTGATTTGTTACTTATTAATTTAAAAGTATGGATACATAATTACAATATCAAACATTTTTCCTATCGAATGATGTAATAATTGTTAAAAAATTTTACGAAAATAGAAATTAATTAAGAAATATTTATACCACTTTTAAACTGTAAGATTCAAGTTTAAAAGATTTTTGTAATTATACAAATAAATTTATCAAAATTCACTTATCATTTCTTTTAATCGAACAATTCATTTAAGTAAAAATTTTTGTTAAGAGCTGTGATAATTGCTAATATACGTAATATTTATTTGATCGGTAGGATAGGAATATTAATTAAGATTTGTATAATTATTTGAAAATTATAAAATGCAAAAGTTTAAGTGTTAAAAATATTAGTTCTTAAAATCATTCCTTCCCACATATTTTAATAATTTTTATGTCCGTTTTTCCTGTTGTTTCTAAATTTTTATAAATCATTTATTATTTTTTAACGTAATCAACTTAATTCGTAATTAAAATATATTGGGATATAACTTTTATGATACTCTAAAGAAAAGAGAAAACTTTTCTACGTATAAGTATTTAGTGAAAAAAGAGTTGGTCGCCAAAAAATCATGACAATTTTAATACTTGACAGTAAAAATATTACTAATCAAATTGTAAACGACTCCCACATATGAATTTTTAATTCGAAATTTTTATTCGCTTCCAATACTTTCAATTCTAAAGTTCTAAAACTAATATAAATGATCGTTAAAAATCAAACGAATATAAAAATTAATGAATGTTAATAATTAGAAAAAAATATGTAGCGTTAAGCGTTTTGTTAAGCTATTTTTATCAATTCTTTTCTTTTTTTTGTATATTACAATGCAATAACGGCGAGTAAAATGTATTGCTTTATATTTTATTTTTCCTTCTCTCGAACAGTTAATTATCGGATTTTATGTAAACATTACATTTAGTCTATTAATTGTCGTTTTATTTTATAGAACCATTAACTAAAGGAAATAACTTTTCTATTTGATCTGTTTTGTTAATTACTTTTATTAATGCAATGTTTATTCTAAAATATGCTACCGATTGAAGCAGTTAAGCGAATACTGTCATTTGGATCGTGTGTCGTGTGTGCCATTTTGGTCATACTTTCTGTCATGTAATGTTTTTAATCTAAAAATACTTTGCCCAATAAAATTAAAACTATCGTGATTGTGGCCACTATTATAATTTTGGTTAGATCTTTGTTTTGGTTAAAAATCAATAGATAAAAACAAAGGTCATTACAGTATTGATTTGTTGTCTACAATTTTTCACATTTTTCTGAACTTAAGATTTAGAACTATTTCCAAAGACTTTAGAATATCAATAACTTGGTATTAAAAGGGATTAAATTTTTATGATACTACGGATATCCCCTGAAACTATTGGACATAAATAGAGCATAGTTTTAGGCTTACGAATATAACGCGAAAATGCGGGTCAGAACAACTTGAACCCATATTAAAAGTTCGTACATGTTTTTTATATTAAAAAAATAAAAAGTCGCGGAAGATTTTTCAGTTTATCATACCGTATTAAAACTGTATAGGCTTAACATCTTTAGGATCTGTTTTTTGAATGATGAATTGACTTCGATCTGGTTTGACTATCGACCTTTAGAGCGAAGTTTTTTGGGTCGATATTTGTGTGTGAGTGTGTGTGTGTGTGTGTGTGTGTCGTGTGAATTCTTTCAAAAAAAATGTTTTTAACCTTTTCCGCACGGGATTTCTCATGTGTATGTTCAAGATTTTCATCTTTATAATTCGCAGCCTATTCGGTGATGAATCGACTGTCATGTCGTCTGAAAATGCAATTTAGTCCCGAATCAATGCTTATTATTATTACTTGTATAAGGCGTACATGTTTTTTTTTAAAAAAAACTCCGAATTCAATCGCAACGCTATTTATTTTAATTATGAAAACAATTTTATATGGACAACAATTTATTCGTTTTAAAATTTTAAATCCTAATAATTCAAGGCTAAGCATTCAAATTACTAACTAAAGCTAAAATATATTTGAGTATATTATCATATTTTTTCCTTTCTCTCTCTGACACACAATATTTGACTCAATCACTCACTTCTTTGAAAGTCTAATGCAATTGATTTCGGAGTTTAGCAGAAAGAAAAAAACAGCTCAAACACACACACAAACGTTGAATCGCAGAAAAACATCTTTTTGTGTCATTCATTGAAAAGGATGGACATTATTATGCACGTCAACAAATCGATTAATTTAAGAGTTAGTTTGGCTTGTATTAAATTTTTATCATCGCTTATACTGAAACACGCAGAATATTCTCTATTCTCTCGCTATATATACGTCATATAAAATAGTTTTGCAGTTAAAATGAAAAAAGCGTTAGTATTAAATAGAGCGTTAAATAATAAATTGCGACAACAAAAGCAAAAAAATTAATCTAATCTAACAAAAATATAACCGTTTACTTGATTGACCATTCAATAAAAATACATGGAAAATATGCGCATAGATATGATAAACAAATGGCTACATATAAAAATTGTGACGCAGAAATGAACAGTACTGTTACGGTACACAGTCTACGAAGTATAAGCGCATAAGTTATATATAAAACACTCGATGGTAGAGAAACACTTAGATTGCTATGTACAACATTGCTCACCCATTTATATTTCCGGAGTGCGATTGAAGCACTTTTGCAGATGAATCCAATATATGGCTCAAGGCGTGCATTAGCTTTAACTTTATTCAGCGTGTGTTGACGATCCACTTAATGTTACTGTAGTGGCAGATCCATAGTGTTAAAAACGATTTCTCATATTAAATGCGTTCAAATGTTTGGGCACTACAATCAAATTCGCGATTTTTAATTAAAGTGAAAAAATAAAGATACCAAATAAATACTAATAAAAGATGTTTTGCCATCTTATTACGAACAGATCTAGTAAATTGCGAACATTAATTGTCCATTGGCTTAAGCCTCTAGTTTATGTCAAAAAGAGACGTTTGTTCGAAGATAATTGTGTGCTCAGTTATCCACTGAAT
Organism: Phthiracarus crinitus; assembly: GCA_034698025.1. NCBI lineage: Eukaryota > Metazoa > Arthropoda > Arachnida > Sarcoptiformes > Phthiracaridae > Phthiracarus > Phthiracarus crinitus. The sequence goes on from JAQGAW010000012.1 coordinate 36,811, forward strand.
CTTTTATTTGGTTTATGTTAAAAAAAGAAAGTAATAAAATTTAATTCTATTTAAACATTGATTTAAACATATATAAACTTTATTTTATTTTGTTGATTTTTCAATTTAGAATTTTTTCTAAAGAGTTTAAGATTTAGATATATGCTGTCTAATAATTTTAATTTTTTTAGAGCTGACTTGAATTTTAAAATTTGCTCAAATTTATATCACGAAACTATCAACGAATCTTAATAGCAAAAACTGAAAATAAAATATTATTCGGAACATTATTTAATAATTTTTAAAAATGTTGTAACAACAGATTGATACTTATTAACGAACTCAAACAAACTTTTCAATAATACTGTTTTAAAAATGTTAAGCTCTGCACATTGGTTTTACTGCAAAGATGAATAAAATTTTTCAAACATATCATAAACAGTGTTTATAAGGGCTGTGTTTGCATAACCAATTTAAAGCGCATCCTTAATTAAACTTTTAGAGAGTGATTAATGTGACAAAAATTATACAGTATACTGCATATGAAGGTACAGAATACTACTTTATTAAAGGATATCCGCAATATCTTTCTAAATAGTTCTACAACTACTATAAGCGTTAACGTGTACGAGATTATGCCAGAATTAATGTATCTTGCATTTGACATCAATGAGCAAATTAATCATTAAACCCCACTAAAAGAATACCGTTTTCTATTCAATAATAATGAGACTGTGGAGTAGGATTTTTTTATTGAAATTTAACTTAAATTTATGATTATAGCCAAATATTGTGTCCGCAACATTCACACTATCGGTTTAATGTAAAGTTATTTCGCCAACCAATGAGAAATTACTATGTTTTTCTCATTTAAGCGATGTTTTTCTTATACATTTGATAAGTTTGAACAACAAATAAGATTATATTTTCTGGAATAAGTTTGAACGGATAGAATTGGCCATCAACTGACTTTAGGGCATTAAAAGTGATATCGCCGTTATTACCACTTCTTCTGTCAGCAGCAGTGGTAGCACTTGCAGAGTCAAGCAAAACAAACACATATCACCATTATATCTGAACGGTGACCAAATAATTCTCAGAGCAAAAATAAAAATCATCATCTATTGCAATATTAATTACATTTGTGCCATAAAAAGGAGACCGTTTTCGGGTTATTGCGGTTTATCTAATTCTCTAAAACAGCGCTTCTTCTTTGCCGCGAATCTTACATAAATTACTAGCGAATATTGCTGTTTTATTCTAGAAAATTACCATTAAATAACTAATAAGATATATAACTCTTAAGCCGTAAGTTTTACATTTTTTCGTGTAGTTTTAACATGTTTTATTGCGCTCACGTTTTCCAAACTTTTTCCATCAATGTTTTCGTTATTAAGATAATAAACTTCAATAAAATATTTCATCACAAAATGTTTTTATTATTAAAGTTATTAATCTTTTTAAAAATTTAATATTAATTTACAGGAACATCGTTTATCTTCATTTGTTCCGCAGTCTCTCTCTCTCTCTCTCTCTCTCTCTCTCTCTCTCTCTCTCTCTCTCTCGTCTTAACTCTCATTTGATGCAAAAATGTTTAGCTTATATCTTAACGGAACGTATGATAAAAGTGTGACACAAGAGAACACAATCACTAACGAAAGATTTTAAGAATTTAGTTTTGTCCCCTTTTTTCAGAGAGAAGAGAAGAAATAGAAATTTCATTGATTAAAGTGCTCTTCTTGTGGCTCATATAAGTTAAGCGCAGAGAAGAGAGTAATGTTGTCTTAATGTTTTTCCTAAGTCTTCGAAAGGCTAATCTTCTTCTCTTCAAAAAATGTGATTAGAGTAGTACTGTAGTGCATGAGTTCAGATGCGCGAAACAGAAAAGCAGCAAAAAAATCAAATGACCAAATATTGATGGCCAAAGCTAAAGGTAATCTTCCATATGAAGTTATTTGTTATATCATGCACACACACATACTCATACAGACACTCAATTCTTCGCATCAGTTATATTATGGTCATATATTTAAGTTTATATACCTTATATACCATAATATATAGCAAGTGTTTCAGATAAAAAAGTGTGCGTTTATTATTACAATGCGTATACGATAGTATCGTCGGTGGCAAATATTTACGTGGTTTTAACTGAAAATTAATGGTAGTGTGACATATGTATATCATGTATGCAGCTATTTGTTCCTTATTACTAAAAGTTATATGCTTTTCATTTATCTTCCATATAATTTTCTGGTAATTTTCATATTTTAAACCAGTCTAACACGGATTTTATGCTATCATTTTGTGCTTAGGCTTTCCTCCATTATATTTCATTTCAATATATTTGATTAAATAGACGCATATTACCGCTCAAATACATAATTTACTCTTGTTATTAATTATTTACAAATGAAATCTATATTTAATCTAAAAATTAGGTTGCATTTCGTTTCCAGTTTTAATGTAGTTTTTTATGGTCAAACATACTCTACAAAACTCTAAATATATTAAACCTTTAGCTGCTTTCACTTTTGAAATTTATTTCAATTTAATAATATTAAAAAGTGCAAAATAAAATATAATTATCTTTTAATTAATATCGCATATTCTCGACAATATAAACAGTTAACTAATAAAATCAAAAACAGTAAAACATTAAATATTTTACTAATACTAATTCTAAACTAAACGAAAAAATATGTAAAAAATGAAAACACTTATTTAAGTTAAGCTTATTTAGTAACTCGAATGCATGGATGATATGATGCTATTTTGCGACCACAAAGTTGTTGTTTCGGTCCAGACCTGAGTTCGATCTGATCACGCATTACAAAGCGTATGGACTGCTTGTTCGAGCCATTAATCACAGAGAGACCCATGAGTACAGAAAACTATGCACATTCCAAAGAACTCGTCGAAAGAGAAAAAAGCGCTTCCACTACTTCTACCATTCTATGTTTGAGAAGCGCTTCTTTGCGCTCAATTCGCGGATCAATAATACAGTAATGCCTGAATAATATAGACTCGCAATTTGCGAAAGTTTAGGTCATGCATCAATGGAAATAATATTAAGATTACAATGAACGCTACATTTGAATGTTGTTGCAGATAACAAATGAATACGGATTGTGTTCGGAGTTCAACACACATTTCATATATTATTTGCAGAAAGTTTTTTTCTATGAGTGTCTGCGCTTTCTCTCGTTTTATATTATTAAAAAAAGTTTTTTTTTCTTTAAAACTCTGCGTTAAACTTAATTATTAAAAGCGCAACGAAAACGTAGAAGAAAGTAGCAGTAGAGGCAGAAGATAAGAAGGAAACAGAAAAATATCTATTTATTGCTTTGATTAAAATTAGGGGAAAAAACTGTTGCGAACGGATAGTGAGAAAGAGTAAGAAAAAAAAGTAATCGAACATTTAAGGATAATACTTAAAGCTATTTATAACTATCTATCTTTGATATCAACCTCGGCTGAAATGATTAATATGTTGTATATATGCTATACGAATGCATTTGAGGCAGAAAAGTGCATTAAGTTTTCGCTTACTTTCATAAACAAGCAAAAATTCCAATGTTCGCTCACATTGCCATTGCCTTCGACTGTATTGCAAACTTATATAACGCTATTTTTTGTTGTTTGGTGTATATGTATGTGTATGCGTGTGTATGTGTGTGTGTGTTTGGTTGGTGTGCACACAATAAGTGCACTATAAGTTTTAGTTCATTTAAGTGACTCAAACTGCTCTCTGTCTTCAAAATGACAAATGATCTCTTTTGTCGCACTTTAATAAGCGAAAGTGAATTATTATGAATTTTCGTATTTCCCTAAAGAATTACAATATCTATATATTTTTAAGTTGAGTTTACAATATTTTTTTTTCGCAAAAAAACTGTTTAAGTTTCAACTCGTTTTCTCAACACATTTAAAATAAGGTCTTTATAGCTTGGATCCAATTATATGTTTCGTCACAGCGAGTCAAACGAAAAGAAAAGTGTAGATTAATATTTCCTATTAATATATCACTGTTGATGAAACAAAGTTGATGGCATTAGAGTTCGCCAAACTCTCTTAAACACGTTAATCCTATTTATATAGTCTCGCGAATACATTTTATTAGTGTCGAACTGGTAGCGTCACTGATGCACAAACGCGATGTCGCAATGCCTAACAGTAACCATTTCCTGATAGAAAGGCTTTGTTAGAGACAGCCCGCTGATGCTGTGCTCTGTACAGTACTGCTACTCATGCGAACGTTAGTTCTTCTATGAGTTCGATATTTCTTATACACATTTATTTTTCTTTTATACTAAAACTAATGGCGTCTCGTTTAATAAAGAATATATATATTATGGCTTAACCCTATCGCTAGCTATCACTCCGATCCTTATAATCTTCTTTGGCTACAGTTATATATATATTGTGGCAATTCTTTGCTCTAATATTAAAACTTATTAATCTTCTAGTCTCACGTTTTTTATGACATGACGCACATATTGTTTATTATGATGAAAATTAATAAATTTATATAATAAATAGGGAAAAGATAACAATGTAATTGCATTTACAATGTGCCCATGCCTTTGATTATTAATGCTATAATGAGTTCAGTTGAGTTTAAAAAGTTTAATAAACTTTTATTCGATTATTAGGACCAGCGGAGAGGAGAGACAGCGCTATAAAAGAGATAATAATAATGTGGAGAAGAGATAAAGATGGAGCAAAAATTATTAGTAATATAAATTTAGATTATGATGCGATAACATGATGGCTATGATGATGATGGCTAACCTAAAAACATTAAGATAGCCCTCTATTATTATAGCGGCATACATTGTTCAATATTTCCAGGAAAACTGTCCGCAAGCGAAAACAGTGTAGTAATGTATTATAGCCATGGATCGCATTATACGAAGCAGAAGTGCTGCTGTGATGAGCGCAACAACTGATGTGGAGAATTATCATTCCTGTCAGTATCTCACCGCCAGAAAGAGAGCGAAGAGTAGGCTTTGCTGTTTGATTCCCAGATTCAAAACCCCGGTATATATAAATAACAGTATTGAACTTTATCCTACTTTTGGTCGCATAAAACGTGAAGTGAATATACATCACAATGGAATCTGCATATAAGCCACGAAAAGCCGGCCAATAACTAAATCCACAGTTGCGTTGATATGAAAATTGTTGGCGCATTTCATATTGCGTTTCTCACTCCAAACCACTCTATTGTCTCAAATCCTCATGAATCTAAAAGACGAATTTTCTTTTAGGGTTTTGTTTGGTTTTGGCGGACGCGTCGAACAAAAGTTAGACGTGATATGTGATCGAATCTGCAAATGTGTTCTCCTTTTTCGTTCAACAATCGATAATCGCGAAAGCTTTACCGGAGAGCATCCTAAGTGCGGAAATTGCTCTCTCAAGGATTACCAGTTAACCAACTTTGCGCTGCCATCGCTGCTCATGAGACAGAAAACATTAACATTTACCACCATGTAGTCATAAATGAACAGTGGAATACAATGCCAATCGTATTCGATTGGGAAGATATGCATCTGTGACCATTCACTGACCATTCACTGAAATAAGTTTACATCACAAAACACATACACACACACACATACGTATCAACATTTTTCGGAGACAGCGATAATACTTTCTTAACTATCATAGCCTTAACTTTTGTTAACCAATTCATTTCACCAAATTATTGTTGCATTCGTTATTAACTAAAAAACGTTTTTTTCCAAAGTATTTGTTACGGTAAATGTCAGGTAAAATCAAAATTTAAAAATCGTTTTAACGAATAATCATTTTTTTTACATATTTAATAGTTTAAAAAATGCCATAAAAATGCTAATTTTTCGCATTACTTATTCACAAGAGTTTATCAGTATATCTTTGTTAGCTTAAAATTTTTATAAAATAGCATTTATGAACTTTGGAGACACTGTCTGAGACAGTAAGTGCACTATTTTAGCATTATTACCATATTCTTAAGACCATTGGAATACTTTAAAAATTTAAAATTAAAATTCGCGAAAACTTAATTAAACATAAAATTCGTATAGAATAACAAAATTATAAAATTTACTTTAATCTATCACAACATTATCATGAACTTTATTTTATTTTTTTTATCTAAAACCGGCATATTGTTGCGAAAATGCGAGATTTATTTGCACAAAATTTCCTCTGTTTCTGTTATTTAATTATAGTTTATTCTTTGGTTAAATTAATGATTCATATACTTGCAACAATTTTAATTAAATTAGATACAAATTTAATTGTATAATTTCAATGTTTAATAATTATAAATTATACACTACTATATCAGTGTATACAATGTTTAATAAATCACTTAATATATGACTTTTATATGTATCACTTAATATATTAAATAGTAACTTAAAATTTTTGATTAAAATTTTTATGGTATATATTTTGATTAAAAATGCAAGTTTCATAAAATTAATCGTATTTTTAAAATTTCAAATGATAAATACAAATTTATAAATTTAAAAAAATCATTTCCAAATCATAATGATAATTTCAGATACAGTTTTTCGCAATTTAACAATACTTTGCGCTAAAAATTTGCGAAAAATTAAAAATATGTTAGCAAAATGATTAAACAATGTTAAAATAAATGATTAAGACTAAATTTTCATATTCAAATTTTATTTCAATTATTGTTCTGAATAGTTCTGCTTGTTTTCTGAATAGTTGTGTGGAATAAAACCACGTGTGCTCTCTTTTCTTTACCATATTTCTTAATACAAGTGTGTTTTACTGTAATATATATTTAATATTTTAAAATAAAAAGGAACGAAACATTCTTTGAGAGCTCAGTTTTTTGTAGTTTAATGAATACGTCATAAAAATATTAGTATTTAAACACATTAAAGCATAATGACAAATGCCTTTATTAATAAAGAAATCGATAAAATCCCTTTTATAAAATGAAACTGTGATCGTAATTTGAAAGACGTGCGGACTGACAGAGTTTGGTCGAATGCATAAATACTTTTTTTGAAGTGAACTAAAAAATCTAAAATTCCTAAAAGACAGCTTACATCTTGTAGTTTATGCTCATCACAACACTCAAGTATTTAGTTTGGCAAACAACAAAAGAAAGTATTGAATAACAGTGGAAGGAATGCGCTGATTAGCACTGGATTATAGCATATTTTACACTAATTTAGAATAAAATTTAAAACTCGAACAAATATTCAATTTTTCTTTTGAATTAGTACTTCTGCAGTAGCGATGCATATTAAGTACAGATAATTTTTAATTAGTATTCTTTTTGGTTTTTTTTCAAAATAAATCTCTCACACTGTATCCGATAGTTTTTTATTTTAAATTTTATTTGACTTATTCGAATAATTGGGTTTATTTAATGGTTCAGTAAACTGAACACACTTTTCATTTTAAAGGATGTTCTCATATGAAGGATTTTTCGAACATTTAAAACATTTTTATAAAAAAATAAGCTTATTATGTAAGGTTTATAAAATAAAATTGAAATGTATGTTAAATGAATCCATATTATGAATGTTAGAAAATTTTGATAAAAATTATTATTAATTCTAGGCTTAGCCAACAATGCTATAATCCACAATTAATATTATATAAATTATTATATAATTGTATTCATCTGTATCCGCGGTTTTTTCAAGTTAACCAATAAAATTAAATTCCATAGACAACCAGTTTTTGCTCACACATTTTACTATTACCGTCAATACTTTATTGACCCTAAATCTAACCCTGAAAAATCAGTTAACTGGTTTTGTAAATATATGTAATATAAATGAAATAGTGTGTTTTAAGTATTCAAATTTTAATTATGTTTAATAAATGTTCAAAATGTTTGCCTTCTTTTAGAATGCATAGATTTACACGTTTAACCATCTTAATTGACACATTAATAAGAGTTGGGCCTGAATATTATTTATAGAGTTAAGAATATTTAATTTTAACTCATTAATATTTTGAGGGAGCGTGAATATACTTTACTTTTTAAATATCCCCATAAAAAGTAGTCGGGACTAGTTAAGTCAGGGGACCTTGCGGGCCATTCTATTGTAGTTTCGATGCTTCTACGGGACTGAGAAATTTATTTATTTGAAAAATAATCAATTAAATGTTCCAATGTTTCATTTGAAGTACGTGCAGGCGAATCTTGTTGAAAATAGCCTTCTTCGATAATATGTTGATCCATTAAACTTATGAATTCATCAAAAATGCGAATATATTCAAAAAATAATCGTTTTGTCAAAAAATATGGGACCATAAATTTTTGTACGTGCAACACTCGAATTTTTAATGTAAACTAGTGACATTTAATTCGGTTGGTGTCAGTTGCCCATATTTTTTATTTTTTGGTAACTACAGTACATGACAACTCAAACCATGCTTCTTCGTTTTAAAATTTAAACTTATTTTAGTAATAATAATAATTTAAAAATATTTTTATTACCTTAAAACAACATTATTTAATGTTAATATCATCTTTTATGAAATCAACAAACCATTTACAATAATTTAGACGCTTTGTAAAATCAATTAATTTTAATTATTGATGAGTTGATATACAAAAAGCATTCATCCCTAATATTTTAGCTGCTCTCTGACAAGAAGTCTTTGAAATATTGCATTCGTTGCTTCGTAATGATAACGGTTTTTAGGCCATCTTAAAAAACTTTCATTAATTTCTTTTAACTTTTCTTCAGTTAAAACATAACTCGGTTTTCTCCTTTTTCCACACTACCTGTTCCATGAAATTTATTGTTTATATGCCAAATAGCATTTTTGTTAGTTTCACTGCCAAATTTATTTAAAAACAATAACTTAGTGTCGCGATATGAATTTGTTTTTAAATTACTTTCGACAATAAATAGTCTTTCTTCGCATGTATAAACCATAGTTTGATATTTTAAACAAAATCACAACATATTCATTGAGTCTTTAAAAATGTTTAACACTTTAAATAAAAATTATTAATTAAAAGCAATTCAATTCAAATAATTAAAAATAATTGAATGTAAACAAACATAAAACATGTTTTCTAAGAAACTTAACGCATACTAACTTTGAAACTGTGTACCATAGCGCCACCGTATATGTTCAAATACTGCGCTGAAACGTTTAGAGTATTTTCATATAAAAATACATACAGGTTTTCACTGATTAAGTTCAGCAAATGAGTTCCGAACATTGCTAGAGGAACGTGAGTTGTTGGACTCGAGTTGTGGGTCTCTAGTATAATGTAATTGGAATATCATTCTTTTTAAGTACAAATAAATTATAAATTAAAATTTATTCCCATATACAAATATTTTTATCTAATATTTTATTATGATTTTAGTCTTAAAACATGATCATACGGTCATAATATAAATTTAATTAATATTCGAAAAATTTTACTAAAACCTTAATTAATGCCTTTTTACTTAATATTTTGTAATTATAGCCTAATTTTTTTCTTTTTTAACTGATTTTTAAATTTTTATCCAATTTTTCACTATTTTTTTAAACATTTTAGTCCTTTTTGGCCACTTTTATCCTTTTATCATTTTTAAAATTCCTTTATTAATATAAATAGTGCGACAGACTGACGTTCAAACTCAAATAAATATATAAGCAGTCATTTAAAAACAAGATCGAAACTGTCACAATATCTGACTTTGCAGTTTAAAGTTCTAATTTATTTATTTATTTTTAATCATTTAAACAAAAATTTTTATATATGCCACTTCGATTAATTGAATATTCCACTTCAAAAAACGGAATTTGCCACTCCGTAAACGGAATAAGCCACTCCGAAAAACGGAATATCCACTCAGTTAAACGGATTATAGAAACTGCATATGCCACTTTATATTCAGTAAGACACCGACATATGTAACAAAACAATTCTATTTATTACCATCAACATGTGGCATATGCCACTTTATATTCAATCAAACACCGGCATATGCGACTTCGAAAAACGGATATGCCACTGAAAAACGGTATATGCCACTCCGATTAAAACGGAATATGCCAAAAAAGTTTTAAATTTTATACAATTTTTTAATTATTTTTCAGAATATTTTGCTTTTTAACAATAATTTTTTTTCGTTTAAACAATGATTTTTTGAAGATAGGAGTCTTTTTTTAAAATTACTTTTAAAGATAGGAGCCTTTTTTGAAAAAAAATCCCTTTATTAATATAAAGAAAAATTCCCTTTTTAAATATAAAGAGTCCACTAACAGACAGACAGGGTCAAATCCATATATCTGAATTTTGCAGTCAGATAAAAAATTAGATTACAATTTTCACTATAATAAGTAATTGCTTCTTTATTAACTATCGCCACCATATTATTGAATTACAAAAATAAACAAACTTTGAATATTTTCAAAAAAATAAATGTATACCATTTGATAAGGTATTACTACTGTAACAGTAGTTTCATTTTTCATATGATCGATATGCTTATATCATTTGTTTTGTTTTGACAAGTGTTGCGAAATGATCTGTCTTTTATCTGTTCAATAGTTCTGGAGTTCACTAAAAAGTTTCTGAAAAATATATTTACAAAGTTATAAGCCTTAAAATAAAAGCATATAAGCATATAAAAGATTTATATAAACTTTGCTATTTCTTCATCGACAATAAAAATAAAAACCTAAATCATAAGAAATATTTATAAACGCCACTATTGTTTAACAATTTCTAAGATAAAACCATTTAATCATTACAATTATGGCTAATTATCTTAAATTTTTCTTCTTTCGCGTATTTGATCGAAAACACGCTTATAATTTATGCGAATAATAATGGATCAGTTAACAAGAAAAAATAAAACTTTTCCTTAATGAGCGCCGCATTCAGCTTTTTTGTTGCTATCAAAATCAATTAATTGCTTCGCTATTTTTTAATTGAAGATTATCTCGCGCTCCCAAATAAGAAAACACAAAAAAATAACATTATCCATACATTATTCAAAACGAAGGAAATAATAAATAAAAAAAGTAAAGGAGAAAAGAGTTTAGCACTTAAACTTATACGCAATACTATGTGCGTATGTATTCCTGAATGTTAGTTGAAAAGTTTGCTATGCTCTGTGCTGTTGTGTGACTGCGAGACTGTGTGTGTGTGTGAGTGAGGATGCATTTATTTTCTTTTTGGTTCTTTCACATTGCATTATACATCACGTCGAACCAAATCTATCTCCATTTATAGTCTTCACTTGAAGCGATTTTGTGCTCCAATTTCCTCTTTTGATGAGTTAGCGCCTGCTCTTCATTGCGCGGCTCAAGAATGAGAAAAAATCTGTGCGAATGTGTTCGCTTCGCACACTAATATTATGCATTCGAGTTTTTTTTCGCCTTCAATTTTACGGCATTTCCGCTTTTTAAATCATTATATACAGTATAGCGTACACAGTATACAAACTTTGATTTTTCTTCCTCTTTTCAAATTTCTTTTGCTGCTCTCACATATGATTTATAATCTTAATAATACAAATGGGCAGTTATATCGTAGTTCTCATGATTTTTCGTTATAAATTTAATAAGTTTCTCGAGTTATATATGAACGCGTGTATACTGTATGAAAAGTTACTTTTTATAGCTGCGGCGCAAGTAATAAGACTGGTAATTGTGGTAATTCGCAAATATCATAAACTGTATTTTCCCAATAATTCATTTTTATAGTAATTTTATTTCTTTTATTTTCTACTTATTCTCTCCATTCGTTCGTTCGTTTCTGCGAAAATATTGTTCTCCACGATCTCTAAGTTATTCTTTTTTAAAGGCTTCCAAGACGTTAGACTAACGTTAGCATTAGTATATGGCGAGAAACTGTATATACAGTACGTATATATTATATACGGGAAAATAGAGTAAAAGCATAACACAGATAAGAGTATTCTGTATATGTATTGCTTATATATTCTGTAATTTCCTCATCCCTAGTCTAATCAGATTAGTTTTCATGTTATGTTTTCATTACACGAAACAAATACTGAAACTTTGCTTCTTAAAAATTAAATATCCATTCACTGCTGGCGTATTGTTGTTTGGCTTAATAGAAACTAGCAATTAGTATAATAAAAGCAAAGTTTCGTTTCTGCTATACTTTAGATGCAAATTATTTTCCTAAAAAGTTTCACAATGAATGGCTAGTGTTTTGTTTGTTTTGAAGATAAGAATTTGTTTTCGAAGGAAAAAAGCAGAACTGAAACATTTTTCTCTTTAATACCGAAATGCAATTTAATTGTTTAAAAATAAATGGATTTTGAACGGGTTTTCAATTCATCAGTATATACAGAAAACGTATATAAAGAAAACGAAAATTGCATTGTATGGCTCTTTGTATGAGCGAAAGTGCGTTCAGTATCCCTCACTGAAACGGATAACGCAATCAATCAAAAAAATATGATTTGGTGACGTATTGCCTAAATTAGATGCTGTGCTGTACGGGTTGCGCATCGCATCGCATCGCATCGCATCGCATCGCATCGCATAGCATAGCATAGCATAGCATAGCATCACACCATCGCATCCAACCGTTTATAGCTATCATAAATCATAATTACATTTCGTATTAAAGACTTAAATAGTTCATTCAGTGTTTGTGTCTGTGTATATGAGTTCACCTTTAATCCATTTTTATAATATTAAACCATCAAAATTTTCAATTTTATTATTTTAAACTTTTATATTTTTATATAAAACACATTTCTATAAAAAATAAAGCAAAACTCGTATATAAAATACTGCGAAAAATATACTTTTATTTCTTCTTTATGATAGACTATAACCAGAAACAAAAAATAAATAATAGGGAAAAATCGATTGTTTACATTTGCGTTATTCTCTGTTTTATCTGTAAGACAAAAATAGTTGAATTTGAAAATACGGCTCTCAACTCAATTCGGCTGTTAAAGCGTGATGTTTGCTGTTTGGGCAGCACTTATACCCGAAAGATTTGAACGCATTCAGGAAAATACTAAAACAAAGAGAACGAGAATAAGAAGAAAGTCAAATGCAGAGACTGTTTCGCCATCGCATTCTGCATTTTAATAATATCTGCTTTAAATAAGTTGAGCAAAACGCTTCAAAACGTCAATAATAATATCTTTTTGTTTTCATTTATGTGAGATCTTTCCATTTGGCGTTATGTTATGCCCACAATCGTCCGCAACCAACACACCAACGCTTTTACTGTATAGTACCTGAATCTCTCTCTCTCTCTCTCTCTCTCTCTCTCTCTCTCTCTCTCTCTCTCTCTCTCTCTCTCGTCAATGTTATTGTTAAATCCTTTGCGGAACTAACAGTAAACGTCTCGAAATTCAATTCCGCAGAATAGAAACAATGGACAGATATATGAAACAGATTTACGGATTCATTGCATAATGCATACGAAAAACTTTTTATCGCAGCGCTGACCAGACCAGCGATTGTTTTTTGTTTTAGAATCGCATACTAATAGACAGTTGGGTTTGATTTATTTGTCAGTTATTTGTTAGTAACGCACTCCAAACAAAACTTTAATTCAACATAAATAGCAACCATCCCTAAAATGAAATTATTTTTTTGTTATCGTTATATTCTTTAAGAATTCATTTAACATGTAAATCCAAATGTACGGAAGAGTTTTATACTCACTGATATGTAAGATAAACAGCGCTTCGACACAACCCAATCAGTTTTATTGTGATACAATGCTAGATATATTAAATTCACAACTGCCTAATATTTTGTATTTTTCTCTCCTTCTGCTAATCAATACTCAACACTGCGTAAGAATTCTATATCATATGAATTCTTACGATCAAAATTTTATCGTTGCATTTTATAGATGTTATAATGTAATATCAGATTGTAATCACCAAAATCTAATGATATCGAATAAGTAGCTTACATTTCTTTCAAAAAATTTCCTCTAAGTCTCAATTCACCTTTATTTGTTTATGATTCTTCCAAAGTTTTCTTTGCGATGTGTGTGTATGTGTGTTCTGTTCAAATTTGTTTGATCTTTATGAATGGTTTCTCTTTTCCTTACTTCCGAGATAAACAATAAAAAAAGAATCGTCGGACGCATGAGAAAAGCGCTCAAACATAAATAAAATATAAGTTGTTAAGCTAAATGGTGGCAATTGATTGAAGCAAAACTGCGCAAAGCAAACAAACGGTGTAATTAAAACTGGAAACCGTGAAGAAAAAAAATTTAACGCATCACTTTCAATATTACATTATTACCGGTTTTTCCAGTAAGTTTTTTCTGAAAAACTATCTAATAATAGCGATCAATCTTTTCTTTATCTTTTTATTGTAGATTTATTGTAGGCTCGCTATAAATCTGATTTTCTTTTCTTTTTCCTTTCGGTCACGTTTATTCAGGCAAAAAAAAGATCTGAATAAAAAATAAAACTATATATTTGATCAATTATTAAACTTTACTTTCTGTCAGCTGTAATAAAAGTTTCTGGTTTTCGCTCAATTCAATTGCGATTCCATAGAATTATAATTTATTTAAAACTTCATTACGGAATTACATTTAATATAATATCGAAATTTTAATTTATTTATACAGTACTAAATTACTTGCAAATTATAACCAAAATCTATAAAACTTTGTTGATTTCAAGAGAATCCGAAATAAAATCAAATAAATATTAGTATAAAACCGGTGATAATTATAGCGTTAAAGAATATTTTAAAGAAGGTTTAACTAATATTTTAAAGAAGATAAAACGAAAAGAAGACAGTCTATACTGATTTTCGAGTTACAAACCAAGCAATCGTTGCTACAGTATTACAGATAAAATTCATATTTTATTCAGAAACTCTTGTACACTGCATTCATTTTGTTCATACAATGTTTTATTAAATGAAGTGCGGTAACGATCTCTTCTTTTATGAGAGCTAACTTTTTTCTGAACGCTAATCTTGTGCATCAAAACTTTCAGGTAAAGTTAAGTAGAAATGGATTGCTACACAAAACTCTTACGTTTTTTAGTTTTCATTCCAACTTTTCCGCCAAACTATAAAGTAGAAGCATATATTAAAATAAAATAAGAAAAAAAGTATTCCCATGTCTCGTAAGCATAATGATGTTTACAAAGATGTTTTATTTGGGCAAATGCATCGCTGCAGTGATTGCGTGTGCGAACCATATAACAAACGTTGAAGTCAAGCGTCGCATTTAAGATAAATATATAGCTCATACAACAAAATGACCAAAAGATTTTTAGCGTATCCCGTCTTCTAGTTCTTATTTTTTGTTCGCCAGAAACATAGTGAAGCGTAGTTTTAAAATGGACGTTAAGCGTGTAAAAATAATCCCAATTGATTGCAGCTAAAAAACGTTTGCTTTATTGTGTCGATGTCTTTTGTGATATACGCTGTCGAGGGAATTAAGAGCTGCTCTTCGCCTTTAAGGCCACGTTTCTATGCCCAGCGCGACATTCACATGTCAGACTTGGCAACATAGGTGTTCCTGTAGGACTTAACCTATTATATTCCGCTGTGGGCTCCACAACCAATTGCATTACACAACCCAGTCATTGCTCTCTATTTTTTCCGAACGCATCACAGCATCAGTGATGGCTCGGTGTGTGTGTATATGTGTGTTGTTTTCTAAGTAAAAAGCAATACAATGTATTCTACTTCTCTCTCTCTCTCTCTCTCTCTCTCTCTCTCTCTCTCTCTCTCATCAATTTATTTGCGCTTTAAGTTTACAAACCCAGACACCAATTTTTGGACAATAATACTCAACGCATTACATTTACACATGACAGCCATACAGATTCAATTCGCAATCACTACTAACCATATAATATTCTGCTTTCCATTTTGTTCTGTATTCTTCATCCCAATCTTTCCAATTTTTTTCACTCACACCAAAACACAGCCAATCAATTGTAATCTCATATCAAAACTAAAGCGTAAAGAGAAATAATAGCGTAGGGTATAGTTTGGCGCTAACTTTTGGTGCTCTAAATACGTCACATAATTATGCAATTTGTTTTCCGGTAAGTTTTAATGCCACAAAAATTTTCTTCACTTTTAAAAGCTATTTCATTAAATACCAATTAAGCAAAAAATAAGTAAAAATGTTCATATACAGAATTCGAATAAATAAATAAATATGTAATATTCAAAATTTATTAATGCATTTCGCTTTTTCGCTATCTTTTGAGAAATGAAATGAAGAGAAGGAGAAAAAAATAAAAAATGCAAAAAAGCTT
The DNA here is from genome assembly GCA_034698025.1 of Phthiracarus crinitus. Taxonomy (NCBI): domain Eukaryota; kingdom Metazoa; phylum Arthropoda; class Arachnida; order Sarcoptiformes; family Phthiracaridae; genus Phthiracarus; species Phthiracarus crinitus. Next base: position 53,040 of record JAQGAW010000012.1, read on the forward strand.
TTAGTTTATTTTATCTGTTTTAGTATTAGCCGAAACTATTCGCGATAAGTTGCCAGTCTGTTAGTCTGTTAGTCTGTTGATCCTTTTCTTAAATGGCATGACGTGATGAATGTCAATCGAGAATACTAACGGAGCAAAGCGTTCGCTACTGAAAACAAAATGAGCTCATTATTGAGATCTATCTTGTTTTTGTTTTAATAAAATCGAATTTTGAAAAGTATGTTCAGTTTAGGAAAGCGAAACAGAGAGATAGATCTTTGAGAAATGAGAAATTTTATTATATATGAAAAATATAAAATTTTATGTATAGATAGACAGAGATGGCAATAGAAGGGAGAATGAGTGAGTGGAAAGCGAAAAGTTATAGCTTATGGTAATATTGTAGAAAATAGTGGTGAAAAATAAAATGATATTTATAGATATGATATGATGACAGTTTGTCTTTGATCGGTCTTTTTATTCGGATGCCAATATAAATATATAACTTAATTTGCAAATAATGCTTTTTGTTTCGCAAAATAATACAATATTTACATTTTAGCCAATCATATATTAAATATAAATATTTATTTCATCTTTTGAGTAGTCTCTCTCTCTCTCTCTCTCTCTCTCTCTCTCTCTCTCTCTCTCTCTCTCTCTCTCTCATCTGCGGAAAAGTTACGCTTATATTCACATCATGTATTTTTAGAAAAGTTAAAGCGCATAAAAATGCAAATAAAGCTCACGAAAGCAGAAATAAAAGTATGGCTTTATTAGTATTATCGGTGTTATTATTAAAAAGCCACATATAGTGCTGTAGAAGAACTCTTACAGCTAAGTTATCGCAGACAAAAAATAATAATAATAATTTCCACTTTCATAATATTGTTGGAGAAAACTAAGAGTTAAAGAGTAAGAGAAAGAGCAAAAGAAGAATTTTTCATACATATTTCATTTCGTATTTCGTATCCAATATATATTATATTCGGATAGTCATTGTTACTACCATTCATATAACCCCTAAAGGCAAATATCATTTATTAAAAATAAAGTAAGACTTTCTGCGAGAATCGTTTTTTTTTCGAGAAAATAATTCATTTCGTGTAAAAAAGCAAACATTGTATTGTCTATCGAATGAAAAACATTAATAATGTAAAACTGAAGTTTATATCGAGAAAACGCGAGAAAATTATTCAAATAGATTGCACTTGTATTTCCAAGAACGTAATCCATGAATCAATACAACATTATTTGGTTTTGGCTATTATGTAATTATACACATAAGAACCATCGAATCGATAAGTTTGCGTGTAGTGTATGGATGTTCGGCAGCAGAAGAGGTCAATGAATTTTGGCACATGTTGTTTATGTAAATATATTCAACTCGAGTTTAGACAAAATTGCTTCAGACTTATGGGGATTATTAAAACAGAATTTCTCATTAATGGCCTAAAATGTAAATATATTTTTGCGAAAGTAAACTATAACTTCGGATGATTTATAATCAGGCGGTTTTTGACCTGACACTGTCTCTAAACTATTTCTTTAACAATTTCTTTGACAATTTCTTTAATAGATTACGTTGTATATATGTTTTGATTCCAGATTAGGCGGGAAAATATAGTGCCAATTAATATTTTTAAAATTTTTCAAAAAAGGGAGCAAAAAAATATCTATAAGAAAAATTTTATACTTTGCCCTAAAGAAAAGTTTTCTATCGCTTTTCCATTATAAGTGATAATTCAGATAGTTTTGAAATATAATTAATGAATATAGGAATAGCAGACAGAGAGCGAGAAATCATTTACAAATTGATACACAATCTGTGGTCTAAATTGAAGAATACCACTATTGGGCGATACATTAATCTTTCAATATTTTATTCAACTCCTTATTCTCTCGGACGCTAAGTTTCTCTATGCAACAAAAATTAGAACCAAACTACACTGCATAAAATAGATTAATTTCTATGGTTTCAAGAAATTAGTTTAAAAAGTTTCATTTAAACTATAACAACATCGATGCTTGAAAAAAATATATTTACACAAGATATTCATATTACTTAATTCTATTTGAAATAAGAGTTAAATTTAATATAAATTTTTTGTTATGGCTTTTTTGTTTTAGGCCTGCAAATAGCTATCACAGTGGTTCTTAAACTTAGGGTCACGACCCAAAACAAGGTCGCAATTTTAAAGTTTTGTGTCATTTGGTTTATCGGAATTTACATTAGAGCAGGATCTGCATTCAAATGATCATTACTTGAGTAAATATTATCAATTGTTTTACTCGGTTCACATTATCTATTTAAGTTATTATATCTTATTAAAAGTATAAATATTTTTTAAATTATTATTTGTAATTCGATATTACTGACTGTTACCAGATTATTAAATATTAATGTTCTCCAAAGCTATCTTATTTTTCTTAATAAAATTCACAGATTCATTTCAAAAGTTTGGGTTGCGTAAGCATTTTTGTCAAGAAATTAGGGTCGCATTGCGGAAAAGTTTGAGAACCACAGAGCTATATCATAAATTTATATTGTGTCCATTAAGCATAATTTTATTAAATGATTAAATTAAGCGGACAGTTCACTATGAATTTATATAAGTTAATATTTGTTTACAGGAACGAAATGAAGTTCTGGAATCTAACATAAAAAATAAAATAAAATAAGCATAGTTAACTTAGTTATTTGTTTATTCGAAAATTCGTTATTACGAATAGAAAAATAAAATAAGTGATCAAAATTAATATCGCACTTTGTATTTAAAAAAATAAAAGCTAATTTACTCTTTTTTATAACAATTCAAAAATGCTTTAATAAGTATGCAAATAAAATATTTTTGTTTTTTCATGCAAATAGCATTTTTCGTTAAAAAAGAAAGAAAAGCGTCTGTTTGTTAAAATACGGTACAATAAAATAATGTAGAAACTCAACTTCAATATCCTAAATGGTTTAGTCATTTGATATTTTGCTCTCCAAACAATACACTTTCATTAGTGGATTCAATGAAAAATGTTGATTGACATGATACAGTAAAACCTCCATATTGAATCAATTTTTTTTTGTATATAACCGTTAAATGATTTAGTTGTTGGGTTATATTTTTAAAAAATTTAATTATAGATAAATAAAAATTAATGAAATCATAAAATATAGAATAAATTGTTTTATAAAATTTTTCAAACCAAACCCCAGATAAACACATCAAAATCGAGCTTAAAAGTTAAAATGAAAGAACACATCGAATATTAAAAAAGAGAAAATTTCTTGTCAAAGCTCTCTAAAATGCGTGAAAATTTTGATAAAAAATGATTTAAATAACTTCGAAACGCGTATAATAATCATATCGTATGTGTATATTGTTTAAGTTTATCGATGCGTTTAATATTCTATCTCTCTTGGAAGAGCTTAACGCATAGCTCCACTCTTCATACACCGAATACATTTCGTGTAATAGAAAGAAATCGTTGCTAAAGATAGTCTCCTTTATCGCATTGCTTACAATATTAAAGCTCTTTTATCGCCGTTTGATTCAGCAAAAAAACTACATCAAGTTTTGTACTGTAGTGATGTGATGCACATTTCTTTTTTTGAATTAAGGTACAGAGAGTCGAAGTGAGTTTTATTTCGCTGCTTCTTCTATTCAGTGAACGGTTACCCAACATCTGTGACATATCAGCATTAATATTTCATCAATAATCAAAAGGCTTTATATCGCTGGGCAAAACTGTGTACTGTAATGCTACGACGAGAGAGAGAGAGAGAGAGAGAGAGAGAGAGAGAGAGAGAGAGAGAGAGAGAGAGAGAGAGAGAATCTGAAAGCATGAACTCCTGGAGAGGCAGACATGATATCGTAATACACTGTTAGAGAAGAAAATACCATTCAAAGGGAAACAAAAGCAAAAATATAGAAAAAAACATAAATACATGCTCACATTGCTTTACATTTTAGTTTGATGGGCACTTTTTATGATTTTTTGTGCCGAACAGAAACAGAATGTGCACAACAGCTAAAAATCAATCTTATTGAAAGTCTCCCTATTTTTCTTGCTTTTAACTTTTATATATAAATAAACTTTGGCTCTAGTCTTAGAGGAAATTCTATTTTATTTTTCTCTCCTCTTTTTCCTCTTATTTTTATGTATGATTTCATTTTTATGCATTAAAATATGCCAACACAATTCATTCAGTTGGCTGTTAAATTGAAATATCCTGACATTAGTGCGAATTTTCGCTGCAATGCAACACTGCTATACAAACACGAACACTAAATAGGTATACAAACTTCAGTGAACAGTACAGTCACCAATATATGTTAGAATGCTATCAAAATTTCGATCACGCTTTTCAATTTAAAAAAAGCCAACATATTAAATATCATGAAACGGGGAATAAATATAAAGAGTTATCAGCAGAAAATGGAGTAAAATTAACTGCCAGAATATAATTTAAACAGATTGGGTTTGAGTTTTTTTTTTCTATTTTTCTATAAATTTTTCAACAGAATTATAAAACATTTTTTGTTTGCAGACATGCAAATGATTTTGAATACGAGTGTTGAATATTTAATAAATCTGTTCTTCATTTTCGACATTTCGTTTTCAAGTTTTATTTTTAATTTTAGCGGACCAGTAATAAATTGATGCTTTTTAATAATTAATTTTTTATTTCATTTGGGAAAACTTGAATAAAGTAAAATTATTTATTTATTTATGAATTTATTACTCTAAATGTAGTTTTCATCGGGTTTTACTTTTTCAAGCATTGATACACGTTTAATGGAAAACAGTTTTTTAACCAAATTAATACTTGCTTAATCCATTAGTGATAGTTTATTCTGTAAGACAATCATAGAGAATTGGTTTTATAAACATAAGTTAACGTTAACCAAAAAAAATCACAGAATTGTTATTCAAGGCATTACAACATTCATAGAGGATTTGTTTGTGATGAGAAAGTATTGGTTAATTAATTATATCTAATGTAAAACTAACGTAACATTTTTAAAAATAAATACAGTACATTAAAATGTAAATAAGGTTATATTAGTTAATTGAATTGAATTTCATTAAACCATTTACTATTTGTAATATCAAGTAATTGTCTATAGTAACGGACACACGCACTAATAACGTTTGAATACTTACTATCAGACGGAGCTTATCTTCAGTAATGCATTCTCGCTTTATTATGACAGATCACCACAGTTTTCTCTTGATAGCAAAGGCCTCATCAGCTATTGACATACTATTTCATATTCTCTCTCTCTCTCTCTCTCTCTCTCTCCTCTCTCTCTCTCTCTCTCTCTCTCAAGCGATCGCAAACTAACGTCAACATACATACTTTATTTGAGTCAATTCACATAACTCAGTGATATTGAATTTTTTTCTGTGACAAAATTAGTTTATTGATTATTAAAAATATTTTTTATGTCCATAATAAATTTAACCGTGAATTTTACTAGTTTTACAAAATTTTATTTATCTAATAAAATTTAAATTGGATATATTTGACTTTAATTTTGACTATATATAGTAAATAAATTTGACTTGACTTGAATTTATTTTTTAAATTCTTAAATATGTATATTAGAATTAAAAAAGAAATTTCATACTTAAGCAAATTCATACTTTAAACTGATGTTCAATTAAACATTGTAAGAATTTATTGAAAAATAGAAGACACCCTTGAAATATCTTGGAGTATAATGAAAATTTTTATTAGTTATTTCAATCATAGCTGAAATCATTTTAGAATTTTACAAAATTAAACCAATTTTTCTTTTGTAAAAAATAGTTTAAAACAAGTCGAAGATTGAGCTATAAATATTTAAAATTCAAGATTTTTTAAAACTGGAGAACAATAATTTTTAAATGATCTTAATTTTGACGTACATTACGGTACTGTAATTTAATAAGAATCAGTTTGCAAAAACTAAACTTGACTGCCAAAAGAGATTATAAAATTTATTCAATTAAACGTAGATTCCTATTATATCTGTAATTTTAGTTGAATTCTATTTAAATTAATAATCATTTTGATAATGAAATGAAGTAAAAACAAAAAATATGATCAGAACTAAGACCTATTATTATCAAATAAATCAACATATGATACGTCAAGTAAGGAACGAACAAAAAAAACTTTTATTTGCGCTTAAATTTCAAACTGAAAAAAAAGAAAAATCATAAATTGGATAAATGAAATTGAAAACTAAACCAAAAACTGGTATCACATACACTGTAACAGTCATCGATAACTAAAGAACTTATAGAACTTACAAGTTCTCTGGAGTTGGACTCACAGATACAAACGCAAGTGAAAAAAAATCCAGTTTAGAATCATTTTTCAAAATGCGTTCGTCTCGTGGCGACATTATTTGCAGCGCAATAATATCAGTTTTATCTTCTTCGTGAGGATTCTCAGAGGATTTGGTGCGACTATCGTTCGTAAACCTAATGGAATTACAATTAGGTTTTATCATAATCGTTTTGCTACTTTAATAAAATAGATAGCCTTATATATATCGCAGTGAGAGAGTGATAGCCGTATAACGCAGGCAACCAACAAAAAAAAGCTAAAAGCAGTGTTTTAAAATGATTATTTCTGTTGTGCAGCGAACAGAGTAGAAATACTGTGGCTGTCAAACACTCGAGTAATTAACAATCAGAAAAATATTCTGTTTTGTTAGCGCGCACTACTGTTTGGTTGTTTTTAAAAAGCTAACGAAAACCGTTTGGTTACGAGAAAGCGAGAGACAGACAAAAAATATATAAATTATCTGTTCTTACAAGTCTTAGAAATGTTTTTTTTTGTTGAGGCAGAGATGAAGAAAAAAGTATGGCTTATTCATTGTGTTTATCATCCACTCTCTTCTATTAACTTACTTTATCTCTATTCAATTGAAACAGCGCTACAATTGATTTTTAGCATCGATCGCATGCACACACACATTACACCGCACGATACAGAAGAAGCATCGGAGAAAAATAACAGCGTATACTTAAGTTTAAAGAAAATGAAAATTAAAGAAACAAAACCTAATTTATCACAAACTCTCGCTCTCACAACATGTTTGGATTTGTTAATGAAACAGTCAATAAACAGCGAATTTTTTTCTCCTCTTTTCTACTTTATTTACTGTAATAATTACTGGAATATGACAAATGACAATAGATTGACAAAAAATTATTGACCGTTTAATTAAACTGGAAAATTGCTTCACATAATAGATTTACGAGATTTGCAATTCACTGCAGTTTATGGCCGATTTTTTCCCCTATGAAAATAATTAGACATTTTTTCTAAAAGAATAATATAAAACTAATCCAAGCTAATGATAAAATAGTTTTTTTGAGAATTATAAGCGACTGGAGTTATGCTTAACGATTAGCAGATGATTAATGAAGAATAGCTTATGTCACGAACATAATACAAAAAAACACACATAAGGTTAAAATAAAAGAGAGAGAAGAATGGAAAAAGATCTTTACGACTAAAGTGATAATTGAGTGACAAAAACTTACAATAATTGACTTAAACGAAAATAGATTTCTTTCTACTGTGCATTTATGTAACACTGAATGGAAAAAAATTTAATACATAAATCAACTACTTTTTTTAATTCTTTTTTCGGATGAAAAAAATCATTATCTATAACGACAATGATTTTAAAGTTTTTTATTTTTGCTTTTTTGTAATAAAACAAAAAATAATAATGTCAAGGAAAACTATTCATTATTAGGTCGTAAGGTTAATAATTATCTAAGAAATAAAAAATTTTAATCAATAATTAAACATAAATTAACAATATTTAATCGTAGAAATTATTGAATATTCTTTTATACTTTCAATTACTCTCTGATATCAATTGAACTTCTTTTGCTTTTTTATCGATATTTATGCTAATTTTAAAAATATCCTTAATCTTTTGAAATCTTAATCTTAGAAAAATTTTAATTTTACATTTTCATGAACTATTATCGTAAAAATTGGTAAACTTATAAGAATGAATATTAACTGTTTTTTATTAGCGTTTTATTTGATTAAAGAAATTAAAATAAGATTAGTTTTATGACAACATTTTCATCAAAAGAAGTAAAAAACAGTATGCAAGATATTTGTAATAATAAGTTAAATCAATATGCGGTTATCATGAAATAAGAGATATTCATTTTCCAGCAATTCTACGATAAGCCTCAAGACATCTATTTTATTCTAACAATACCTTTATATATAGATATATATAGCGGGTTTAAATGTCATTTCTTCTTTTTTCAGCCTTAAGTGGCAGACTATAAACCCAGATATACATTATAAACTATTCGTGAAAGTGTTACCATATTTAGTAGTTTAATGTAAAGTGTGTCCGAAAAACATATTGCATGCGTCGACCACTCGCTGCGGATTCACATATACATTATAGCATTCGTTTTTTCTTGGAATTTTTTTATTGAGATAAAATTTGTCAATATTATTGAATTCGAGCGGATTTTTTTCTTATTTCAACGAAAACCAATATTTTCAAAATACACAGAAGTATTCAATTCATTGGCACTCATCTGGAATGCATTTAAATGTTCAATTGAGGTATCATTGATTATTACGCGCACATACTTTCATTTCTATACCCAACTCTATAGACCCGAAATTAAATACATAGCATCGCGTGTATGTCATAAATATGCACTGACATAAGCCTTCCATTGTGTAAAACTTTTAAAAGACCGAAAAATGTGTTTAGAATCGATTAAATCACACTTTAATTCGATTTTAATGACCCAATTGCTACAACTTTCTTATAAACAATAATATACTGTTTTTTGGGAGCGTGTGTTGTATTAACCAAAAAATTCATATTTCTTTATGCAAATAGAGGCCAATATAATAATAAAAAATTGCCCAATTTTTACGAATAATTAACTTTGAGCTTAATATAGTTATGACGTTCAGCTTATAAAAATTGTGACATTGTCTTTAAACAATGCTACTGTATATAACTTATACGAGTCTTAAACTTATTACTATAAAAGCAAAAACAATGTTAAATAAAAAGTTTTAAGATAATTTTGTAAGGAATGTTAAATTTTAAATCGATATTAAACTATTAAACAAAAGCATATTATAATAATTATACAACACTTTAACAAATGCACAAAAAATTCATTTTCTTACTGCAAAAAATGAAAAAAAAAACGCAGAAAAAGTAAATAATTTTTTGGTAAATTATTGCCCATAAATATATTTAATGCCACAAATATATCTGCGATAAACTTTTTTATCAGTAGTATCGTGTTTGATAAATACATTTAATGTGTCATTGAACATCATGAACGTCATCAAGTACTTCAGCTATTCGTATAAAAGCATCCGTTATGGATGTAAACCTCTATACAACAATAAACAACATTATAGGAGATCAGAATATTCTGCGTAAAACTAAATCTTTTATTCCCATTGAAAAAATGTTATCAAATTAATATCAAAAAAGTTTTATATAATTTGTGGCGACATCTTTACATCGAAAACTTTATTTATTTATAGTTGTGGTCAGCCATAAGCTGATAATGAACGTCAAATTAACGTTACATTTTAATTATGAGAACCGTTTTTCGTTTATTCAATGTATATTGAATGGAGACATCAGTTAAACAATCATTGGTAGATATGAACTATTTATAGTTTTTTTCATCTATTTTCCAACTTATTTTGTTCATTATATTCAGTGTCGTTACAATTTTTTAATGAATTGACTGTAAAAACTGCATTTAAATTCAAATTAAAAATATATAATGTTTTCTAAAAGAATGTTTGACGCGATTTTTTCAATTTTATATGTTAAGCTTAATTGAAATACGCAAATATATTTGTTATTCGAATTAAATACTTAAAAAATTGTGTTAATTAGAAATAGTGAATTCAAGTAAACATAAAAAACGAAAGAAAACAATTTTAATAATAATAATACCAATGTTTTAATATGTTTTATTTATTTATGTTAACGAAAAACGGCGCAAAACAAAAGAAATATTGTTTTGCTAACCCTTAGGCAATGATTGGTTCACTAAAGTCTTATTTCTTATAAGCGTCAGTAACCCTAAGAAAACAATATTAAACTCGTGTTATATTAAACTAAACGATGCTATATTTAGCAACAAAAAACGAAATAAAAGTATTTCGCTTAAGTCATAATATATTTTAATTATTTTCGTATTAAGATTTATGGCAAATCTGATGTTTCGAGACAACAAAGTAGATTACAATAGGTTTTGATGGATTTTCTATTTATTAAAACACTACCATTCTATAACTTAATAACAATTGAACTATTATTTAGTTTAATTGCAAAATTTTTATAAACAATCGCTGTATTTCGCAGTGGTTTTAATTTGAGTTTCTCTCATTTGTTCCAATTGGTTGAATCTTAAACATAAGAACCAATGAATAGTTATGTGCTTTTGAAGCTATGAAATGCATTACATATAAAGAGTTTCCAAAAATCAAAACCCAAAAAATACAGGAAATATCCTTAAAACAAACTTTAAAACAAGAAAGAGTATGAACATACACAATGAGCTCACTTTATATTATATTATAAGTTATTTCAATAGTATATACCAAAATTTTGTGTATTATATATTTTTTGACATTTTATTTATAGTTTCTAATAGAAACTTTCTATTGTTGGCCAACTATATTATATTTTGTTTTTTATGCATTTTTCACTTTAACTGTATATTGTTGCATTGAGGAAAAAACTTAAAGATTTATATTATATTGTTATAAACAGTACTTCAGTAAGAGTTTTAAGATTTTTGATTCAGTTGTGTTTTAGCTTCCGTCGAGTCAACATCAAATAAATTTTTGTTAAGCCTAGACTCAAAAGTATTAGATAAGCGAATATGATTAAGAGTTTTAATGGTTTTAACTCGAAATAGTTTTAATTATGTTGTTTTAAACAATAGAGTATCCAATTTTATCATAATTTAATAGATTTTAAAACTATTTTTTATTATTTTAAAGCCATTTTAACAATCATATAATCAATTTTTAAACTTTTAAACCCCATATTAGCCCATTTTAAGCCATTTTTTTTGCCATTTTTATCATTTTTAAACGCATTTATGTCCTATTTTAAGCCCATATTTAGTTCATTTTTATCAATTAATGTCCATTTTAAAGCTATTTTAGCCCACATTAAGCCAGATAGGAGTCTTTTCAACAATGATTTATTGAAGATAGGAGTCTTTTTTTTATCGATAGGAATCTTTTTTGAAAAAATCCCTTTATTAATATAGAGATAAAATTCCTTAATAAATATAAAGACCTGTCCACAGACGGACGGACGGACAGACAGACAGACAGACGGACAATGCAAATCCCATAGCTCCTTTGGACAAAGTGAGCTAAAAACTCGTGCCTTGAAGTTTCTCTTATTTTTATGGAATATTATCATTTATTATATTTCAGAATTTAAACAGATAACAAAAAATCAACAAAAACCTCTAAAAGTGGATAATATATTATTTTTGAGGTCTTATTTCTACGAATTATATTAAAAACAAGATCGGAATGGTCATAATATCTGACTTGACAGCTTTAAAACCTTTTTATGAATGGGTGTCATATTAATTTGGAACCAAAAAAGTGGCATAGCTATTGAATGTTATTTCTTAGCTAATAAATAGTGGCA
>JAQGAW010000013.1:0-64625 GCA_034698025.1 Phthiracarus crinitus
ATGGATCATTTTGTTTCAGTGTTGACAATATTAAACTGCGAATTAAACACAAACTAATTATTATGAAAACAAATACTGGATTAAATAAGTTTTTTCTTTGCACTGTATTAAAATGAAATAAAGATAAACCAATTTCATAGAAATGATTGCCAGATGAATGGATCACATATTTATGTGGTAAAAGTTGTTTTGCATCAAAAATAGGCTCACTTTTTGCCATATTATGCTTCGTTTAATAAGTAAGTGTTTTATGTTTGAAATTTACGACAATCTTTAAAACGTGAAATACGTATCAAATGTTTTATGTACTTAAAAAATCGATTTTGATTTAATTATATGTCATTACATTAATTCAATGACAAATAAAGTAATTAGTTTTTCATTTAACGTGTACTCATTATTTTAATCAATATTTGTATTAATATATTACGAAATTAGGAAAAATTAATTTATATTATTTTAAATTAAGAAAAAATAACATTATTTTTTATTTTGCAAAAAAATTGCATTGAATTATAGTTTTCACAGAAATTTGGTGCCTATATTTTCCGACAACTAAAGTGATTTAAATATCATGAGACTTCATATTGTTTTATTACACGAAAATATTACTATATTTAAACAATGATTTCTCACAGAAGAATAAAGAGAATGAACAATCCTAATGAGCACCCTTTGTATTAGATTCTAATTTAATTCATTAGTATAATCAATAGTGAATTAAATATTTTTTGCATTAAAATTATTGATTATATTGTTGCACAACTATACTTTATTTTTGCTTTTTAACAGTCATTTATATTACTACATATTACAAATTGTTACAAATAACAGTTCAATGAATGTTTCAACCTTTGTCTCACACGAGCGTAATCCAGAGTGTATTATACGGAATTTTCTGAAACCACATTTATTTTGTAAAGGACATTAAAATAATATGTATTGAAAAAAATTTTTTTGTAAAGATTGAAACGGAGGCGCGTGGAGGGCTTTCAATTAGTATTAATTGTTTTTAATACATAAATTTAATTTCTAAAAGATCAAAATTTTCATTAGTTTATTATATATATTGCCTAACTTTTATTGCTTACAGCTCTTCGCGTGACGCTCCACTTCTAATACTATAATACTATTGCTAGGGAAGAACGATTGCGGGCAATGCCCGATTTTGCCCGAAATTGGTCGCGGAATTCTATTTTTACTCTTCATACAAATGACATTATTCCTGTCTACTTGCCCGAAAAATCGTTTACAAACTAAAGTTTTTACCTCAAAACTATAATAATTTGAATACTGATAAATAAATTGTTCAAAAACTGCGATAAAAATTTTCTATAATTTATATTTATAGTTCTAAAGTAACTTATTTTTTGTGGGTTATATGCGGACCCGAATTTTCCCGCCCGAATTATAAATTTATGGTTGCCCGTAAACTATCTTCCCGAACTATAGCTTAATGCCTAACACATAACACTGTACAATCTAAGCTCAACCCATAACGCTCTAAATATTAGATTATTCTATTAATATTTTAATTACATTAATTTAATTATTAAATTATTTAAAATGAGCTTTCTTTACAACTAAAAAAAATAAAATTTTAACATAAATTTAAAACGTTTATACTTTTAGCTTAAATAACCAAATATCATTTATAAATTTAACATTTATAAATATAGACCTTTAATTATTTTACAACTGACTTTTATCACTAGTTTTTCATTAACTTTTTATCAATTGTCTATTGATCGTTAGCGGAGGTTAATTTGTAAGATTTAGTGCAATAAATGTTAATTTAAACTAATTTATTCAATTTCCAAGATTTATAAAATTTAATTTTTATTATTTATAAAATACATGTATAGAAAATTCTATACGTTTCAATAAGATATTTACAAATTACCTATCATTTGATATACACTATTCATTATTGGAATTTATCATACAGTAGGTGTAAACGTAAATTATACGAATGGAATTTTAATGATTTTGTTTGCCAGTCTAAAAATATGTATATAGCAATGTTAAATATGATCCATGAGTCCAATTTGCTACAGTCGTTTATTCAAACAAAATATACATTGAACAATCAATAATAGTAAAGCTTCAAACATGTGTTGAAAGTGACCACCATTTAATTTAATGCACCCATTCTAAAGGTATTAACCTTAATCGCAAGTAATGGATTAAAATTGGAGCCTTTGGAATTCGCATTGGAAACTTTGCCACTTCGGCACACCTTAGCCAAATGACCAGTTTTGCCACAGTTGTTACATTTAGTAGACAAGTTGTTGCACTTCGGAGCCCAATGATAGTTCGAAACGCAGCGATGAAATTGATTCGAATTTGTGGTCTAGTTGGAATTCTTTGTAGTCGAAGGCTTTCGAAAGTCCTTGCGTTGCTTTGAATTTATACTGGCCTTGATCACCTTCTAGATTGCTGACAAAGAGGATGTAGTATGCAAAAAAACGACTTCTTTGTCGGCCACTTCCAGTTGTACAGCTCTCTCGAAAGTTAGGTCCATTTCTGTTAATAGTCGACGTTTGACCGAATCGCTTCGAACACCGGCTACGAACTGATCCCGCAAAGCCTGTGGTTGATGAGAGCCATAGTTACAACGAATGGACATCTTCTTGAGGTCTGTGATGTAATCTGATACCGATTAGGAATCCTTTTGACGTCGAGACAGGAAATGCTGACGTTCCGCAACTCCTAGAACAGGAGGTACGTAGTGGTCCTGAAGGATCTTTACGAGCGATGTTTTGCCCATTGGATCATCGGGTGTGCAGAGGTTGACGGCCAGCTCATACATGCTGTTCGACATAGCGGCTACGAAGACATTGACGCGCTGTTCATCCTCGATATGATTAGCGGCGAAGAACCCACGAAGACGTGCCACGTAACTTGAGAACCGACACTCCATTGCATCGAAAGCTGGGACCGAACCGAAAATAGCTGACATCGATGTTGACAATTGTTGCTGTAGACGCCGTTGAAAATCCTTCCGACTGCGCCAAAATTGTAGTGTACGACAGTAGTAGTCGGAACTGTAAGTAAGTAACGACGTTGACAGTTGAAGAAGAACGACCCGAAGAACCACGTGATACCACCGAAGCTCAGACCACAATGTTCACGAGAGTGAACATAATGCTAAATATAGGCTATAGTAACAGTTAAGTAAAACGTTAGAATTCAAGCATTGTATACTTTATTGAAATCAATGCGTTAGTTATACAAACGTGTTAATAGCAACCGTGTAATAAGCAAACGTGTTATACAAGTGAACGTGTAATACATTAAGTGAACATAAGTTACTGTAATGACTAATTGTAATACAATTTGTAACGATAAGCAATGAGTAATCATAGTTCTAGAAACTTCTAGAACTGTACATACATAGTGTAGTGACGAAGGGTCAAATAAACTACAAATTTAATCCTTTATTTAAACGTTTATCTTTTGCAATCATATAATAGAACTTTTTTTAATTTTTGAGAAATGCATTAAAATTTTGAAAAACTGTCAAATTTATAGGAAATAAAAATTAATTGTGATTACGAAGACTATGAATGTATTGTAAGAACCACTAATAAAGACATTATCTCATTTATCAACAAATGCAAAACTATCACAATTTAACCAAAATATTCTATAATACAAATATTTAATAGGAGTTTATCCAATTAAATAACAGACTAATAACTACTAATATTTTAATATATTCTGATAGCGCTCGGAATAGAATTTGTGTGTAAGTATCTGGGTTTCCCAAAAGGGGGGTCTAACCAATCTCTCTCCATAAAATTTTGTATGTTCAATGAAGCAATAAATAGAAATTTTTGATGCGTTTTTGGTCAAAATTTAAAAAATTGTCTTTTAAATAATTTTGTATGCCAAACGATAATACTTTTTGAAAGTTACAATTTATAAAGTCACTTTCTTGAATTATAGATTTAGTAATTTTGCCAGATTTTCCAATCCAAATATTTAACATTAGCAGTATAATAAGCAAAGAGGAAGTGACGGACACTGCGTTAATTCCTCAGACTAACCAATTATTGCAGTCTTTATATAAAACACGAGTCTAAAAGGTTTTGGGTGCCTCCAATTTCGTAGCTGGGTGTAGCAAGTGCTATTCGCGATTGAATATGCATAAAGATGAAGACTTTTTTACGTAAGATACGAGTTATGTCTAGGTACCAATCATCATATAACCTAGTACAATAATTAGGGAGTTTTAGTGCGATAATTTTAAGCTCTTGAGTTTATCCCCTCCGCTCGAATTATGAAAAAATCACAAATGAGTATCCCCTAGACCATCAAACCTTGGGAAACCCTGGTATGTATAACATAGATTGCAGATTCGATTTTATAAGATACAAGTTTGTTAAATGTTTTCACATTAATGACATAATTCCTGAACTTTCAATATTAATTTAAATATTTTGATGAATAAAAATGTTAATTTCTTAATTAGTTAAAACGATATTTAAGTTGAAATATTGAATAAACTTTGTCTAACTTTTATGTAATATAATTAAGATTATTATTATTTTTAATAAACAATTCTTGAGCTTTAAGCTATGAAAATCTAATCTGGTTTTCGTTTCAAAACATTTATGCACGATTTAAAGCACAATATCAATTTTTTAAAAATTTTTTTATGATAGAGGACAAAATTCTAAGCAATTTGGCCGAAAACGGATTTTAAAAATTCTTACAGGAGGCGCCCAAAAAATAATTCGTTTTAGACAAATAATTTTATATTTCCTAAACGGTTACAGATAAAACAATTGTTTTATAATCAAAAGTAGAATAAAAATGTGTAGTTTTAGAATATATTTTTAAAAACTTTTAGCTAACTTTTCTTATGGATTTGAGTATGTTTGTCTGTCCTGGTGTTCGCAATCAATATATTAATAAAGGGATTTTTTCAAATTTATTTGAATTGAAAATTGGTTCCGATTATACTTATGAAGACAACAACAATTGTATCATAACTAAGGATAGTGATTTCCGGGACTAAAAAGTGGATAAAACGGGAGGGAACCGGGAACAAAAAATGTATTAAAACCGGGAACCGTTCCGAGAAAATTTTTATTTTCTTTAATATTAAGAAATTTCAGAAAATTTTTTAGATTATGATATGAATAATTTATTCTTTATTTTCTGTAAATCGTTGTCTACTTTCTTTCAATAAATCTCATACTTTTATAAAGACATTGAATGCTTATAAAAGAATTTTGTCCGCATATTAACCCCATTTTGTTAAATATATCGAAAACGGAAACTTTCTTCAAAATAATCGCATTTCCGGGATTATTCTTATAAACTGCTAAAACCGGGAAAATCCGGGAAAATAAAACTACTTTTATTTAGTTAGTTATGTTTAATAGATCTTAACATATTAATCTCCCGGTAATATGATTTAAGAAAAAATGCGGTATTTTCCACGAATTCACTATCCTTACTTATGAGTTAAAGCTCGCTCTGTTAGAAGTTTGCGCCATCATTAGTCTTAAACTATAACCATATAAGTTTTATTTTTTAATCCTGTATCACGAATAAGTTGATTCGCCTGAAGATCCATTAGCAACAAAAAACACATTCATATAATTAGACACTAAATATCATATCACCATCTGTTCGGTTACAAAAAACTTAAATCTTTTACTTTTACGCGCACTAACAATAAATTGATCGCTCAAAGGCACCAATAATTTTTGCAATATCATCATAATCATAATAATGTCCGACATTTTTTCTCGGAAGAAAACAGTTTTATGACTAGTAATCACATCGGGAGTACATTATTTAATTAGATTAGTATTAAAAAAATACTTCATAGGAGGCCAGACTATAAATTAAAATAAAGTGAAGAGAAATCAAGTACACGTGATTTTACATAACAGACCGACTAAATAGATGGAGAACGAGCAGATTTATTGGAGAGAATGGCAGCAATAACACAAAAAACAGCTCATTTATAATGACCAACAAATAAACAGTGGCACGTATCGAATCTGCTCAAAGGTGGCAAAGCGAGTAGAAGTGCTTAAGAACCATAATTAGAGACAATTAATTCTATTGCTTTTATAAGTTTTTACGCAAAGAATCAATCTATAATATACTGTATATAATATGTATTTATTTAATGGCCAATATATATAAATCGTGACAATGAGAATATATTAGCACATTCTATTACAGGTGGTCTCGATTTCAGTCATGAATTATTATACCCATTAAAATTATGTTATTAGTTTGTTTTTTTTCGGACATATACTGTAACTGCTTTTATTAATGCAATAGTTTTGCGTTTTTTACAGTACATTATCTGCAAATTTTATTGTGAGCTCTTCTTAGAAAAAAATTATGTAATGAATAATTAATAAGTTACGCATTTCCAAATTATTCTGGGAAATTGCTTCCATATTTTGTATACACTCCTTATTTTCTAAATGTTATATTATTAGCTCTAAGAGTGGCACCAAAAATAAATTTAAATGTGGCGAAGAATGTGGCAAAAGAAGTTGGCCCACAAAAGATGGACTTGAAAAGAGGCTCTTTTACTGAGATTTCACTTTGTGAGTGTAACTTAGCGCATATGACTGGCATTGCATGCTTATGACCATTACAAAGGATGGTGAGAGTTGTGAGAGTTTGACAGTCAAAAGAAAGAGAGAGCACAGAGCACTGGAACACAGTTCAGTACTGTAACACTGGGAACACCTGTTTACCTCTTATTTGTGAGTGCATATGAAATGCAAATCAGTGTGGCTTTGCCCTGTTGTCAACAACTCTTATTAGCCACCATTCATCGCCATTAGTGACAGTGATGGGCAATAGATCGCAACAGATCGCAATAGAAGGCAATACATGCCAATACCACTCTTAGTAGAGTATATTGCATGCCTTACTTGATGGGCAAAAGTTACTGGAAGTCAATGCCAATTGAGGTACAGTTAACGAAGTCGCCTAAAGCTAACTTTACGAATAACCGTAAAGCTCTCTCTCATTCAATTCAAACAAATTCTAGAGATTTGATTACAATTGAAGTTTTTCCATAACAAAACTCATATCAAAATGAAAACGTCTGACAGAAACTCAATTTCGAGAATTGCTTTTAACGTCGTAACGTTCAAACATAATAAAGAGAGTCATACATACAGTGCCAGTAAATGCATGTTAAACGATAATGAATTTATAATGATATATGAATAACTCTCTAATCTATAGGTAGATGTTTTGAAGTCAAACTTTTTTCACTTAAAGTTTAAAGTATATACTCTTTAATATACAATACTTCACTATTTGCCATAATAGGTCTTAGCATAATAACCGCTACGTATGTACACTTTAGCATAGATTTAGTTTATCATTTAATCAAATGACTGTCAAATTTTTCTCGAGTTTGACTAAAATATAAATGTTTAATTAAATTGATAAAAATAAAGATTTCATAACTTAAAAACATTGTTTTAGTTTATTAACGACATATTTATTACCATACCTTCCAAAAGTTTTAGTGAATTAAAACTATTTACTTAACTTTTGAAAAACTAAAATAAAACAATACTTTCTTAATATAATTGGCACAGTAGTTTGAAACAACAAAATTAGAGTCCAATTTATGAGACGCGAAACGCGTAAAATCTTTAAGTTTGCTATTTATTTAAATTTTTGCAAACTACTATTAAAATTGATTAAAAATGGGATCGCATTAAGAAAGGAATTATACACACAGCAAATATTTATACAGAATTAAATTAATAGAAATAAATTTTGGGAATGTTCGAAATGATTTATAAGCTTATTATTATTCGCACGTTTTATTCGTGAGCGGCAGTCGTCGGGAAATAGTTGAGTGACAGTATAATCACTATGCGCATTATTAGCATTTATTTCATTTATTATGTTTATCTCATACAACTACTATTGATATATATACTGTATATATGGTAGAAACATATATTGCTTGAATTATTCATTAATTTTTCACCAAAAAATATATACCGGTAATATTATGGCTTTTTTGATAAAATCACGAGACGAGTTACATTAACAAAAATTTGTGAAAACATGTCAAAAACAGGTATAAGTAAAGTGAATCAAACATTGCTCAAAAAACAAGTGTTTTAGGAATATTGAAATTTAAAAAGTTATGATATCAAAAATCTTCTTTAGTCTGTCACTAGAATCTTGTTTAGAATTAGTTTAAAGTTTAAATAAGCTTTAAATAAACTTTCTATGCTACTAATACTACAACAAACTAAAAACGGCAAATAAAATTCTTACTCAAAAATAGAGTAAAGTGTTTCCAAAATTCCAAGGAATGAATTTTTGTTAGCATCACATGATTCCAAGTTCAAGTCCAGTTGCGATTCTAGACTTAAACAAAGGTTGGGGTTGGGGTTCAACAATAAAGCAGAACACATGTTCGATGTATAGTGCAGTATGTCTCGTATATTTACCATTATTCATATCCAATTCATATGTAACATTGACCATGAATTTTTATATACGTTTGACAAAATATTTTATGATCAAATGTCATAATATGGTGCGTAATAAATATTTGATGGCGAAATAGAAAGTGGTTTGCGAGCATAAATTATAAACGCGTCGAATTGTAGTCGAAACTCAACAAAACTACATTGCAATTGTGTTTATATTTAAAAGCATTTCTAAGAATTTCTCTGCTTATTGTACCGTTTAAATCAATTGAAAATATGGTTCGGATTAAAGCCAATTGTGAGCATAACTGCATTTCTCAACAACATGTTTGTTGAAACCATTTTTCAAAAATTTGCAAACAATTTGGCGATTTTAAAGGTACACAATGTCTATGGACTGAAAAAAGGGAAAATATGCAAAAAAAAGATTTTTTATCCCTAAAAAGGGACACAAAAGGTAGAGAGAGAGAGAGGAGAGAGAGAGAGAGAGAGAGAGAGAGAGAGAGAAATGCTAGTTTACAATGCGGTATAAAGAGATACTGTGTAGAGAGAGAGAGAGAACTCTTGTATTGAGAGTAGCTTTTGTGCGCGAGAACTATAATATTATGCCAGACATGCCAATACATTAATGCATACATGCAACGCCTTCTCTGATAAAACACCTGTTGTTAAATATCATTTTTATGACTGATTTAAGATTTGCAACAATTGAAAAAAAAACCTATTATGCTGTATGCATATTATAAGTGGTATTTCGCTCTTTATTTGGATGCGCACCTAAATTAAAAGATCTGTTTATTTATTGATAAGGATTTTAATTCTCAGTTGTAATAAATCAAACAATAGTGCACTGCCTTCTAGTGCTTTATACGATTTTTTCTTCTGTATCGCAATTGTAAACAGAAATCGGAAAAAGATTTTTTATTCAGTTTACTTGTTAAGACTTATTTATTATAAAAAACTAGGAAATAGTGGGACAACACCCTAACGAGAGAGAAAAATAGTTTTCGATACATTCTGGGTTTAGTGTGTGCGAGTGTGTGCATGCATATTACAACTTCATTACACGCTTGTTAACAAACTGTTTTTTTATTCCACAGTTTGATTATTATAAAGCACTGATGGTTGGGGGCATATAATACTCAACAGCAGTTTATAGTAGTTTTCTTTTTTCATAAAAAATATATAACACGACAACACACTGCGCGAAAGTCTTAGCCTGACTGTTATATGAAAATGTCTTTACTTAAATAATAAATGGCTCTATTTTTGTGTCCCTTTACTGAAAAGATATAACGTAATAACTTATGCGTATTTGCGTGAACACACATAGGGATAAAAATAAGAAAGAGAAGCAAAGCAGTGAGAGAGAGGGAGAAAAAAATAAGGTTCAGTACATTAAACGCGTTTTTAAATATTCAATATTCAATTGTGTTTGAAAAACCATTGCGGGCTTTGAAAAGAACTCACTTATAATATAGCGGTTAATATTACAGTTTGCCAGCTTAGACGGAAACATTACCCAAATAATTTTTATTATCAAACATTACTACACTAAAACGCGAGATATAAATTTTTCTATTTGTTTTAACTGCTCACAGGATTAAGAGTAAATAGAAAAATATTTTCGATAATAGCTTTGAAAACATAACAAGATTTGTTAGTAATAATACGGAGATACGACTGTATGACATGGATAGTGCATTTGAATGGTTTGGTTAGAGGCAGAGTTTAGTGTTGCGCTGCAACAGCACAACAGCTACAACTCTCCGCCCATTGAATGCTTTAAAACTTTATTTCTAGTCATGCAACTCACTTATGCCAGAGTTCACTGATTCACGACACCATCTGAATGTGCACCACCAGTGTGTCTATGTATATGTGTATGAATGCATCACTAGTTGGTCAGTGTTTGTTGAGATAACAGACATAGTTTAGTGCAAAACTCAATTCAATCAAAGTTTATAATTATAACTATAACTATAAATATCTGTTCTGTTGAAGTAGTACTACAGTTGAGTAACAGTTGTGATGCATAACAAGGCAATAGTTAGCAATCAAACTAAAGTGTTAATACCTTCACAATCATTGAACATTAAACCATCGGTCATAAAAGAAATGATTTGTCGCCGCTGTCCGCAAAGTCGAAGAATATCATACAGACAGACACATCTGGAGAGACGAAACCGTAGGCGAATGGTTCGTCTGCGAGAGTATCAACGACTCCGTGATAGTGTGCCCTCAATCGCTCGCAGAGCTGTCGACAAACTGACTGTCATAACAGAAGCGACGCGACTTATCGGTCAACTCGAGGCCGCAGTAATCAACAAATTCAATGCCGAAGGAGTACCACAGTGTTGTTTAGAGGGTAAGACTCACCACAACCATGTGCTCAACTTGTTTCGGTGATCGCTAATTACTTTGTCTCTCCTAAAGGTGGACAAAGAGCAGATTTATTTGAGCGAATATTAAGGAGCATTAACACTAAAAAACAGCTCATTTATAATGACCAACAAATAAATGGTGGCACTTATCAAATCTGCTCAAAGCTGGCAAAGCGAACAGAAGTGCTTAAAAACCATAATTAGAGAAAATCCTATTACTTTTATCTGTTTTTACGCAAAGAATCGGATCTATAATATGTATTTATTTAATGCCCAATATATAACGTTATGTAAATCGTGACAATCAGAATATATTAGCACATTGTGTTATTACAGGTGGTCTCGATATCTGCCATCAATTATTATACCCATTAAAATTATGTTATTTAGTTTATTTTTTTCGGACAAATATCTACTTTGTAAATGCAATAATTTTGCCTTTCATTTATTTGTAAATTATATTGTGAGCACTTCTTAGAAAAATGAAGTACTAAATAATAAGTTAACGCATTTCCTTAAGAAATTGCTTCCATATTTTGTATACACTCCTTAATCGCTAAATGTTACCTTATTATTAGCTCCAGAGTCACAACATAAATAAATTTATTAATTTTTTACAATTTTCTATTACGTTTTTTTATAAATACTTGATAATTTTTTAATATTTAAGGATTACAGATGACAATAATAAATAATAAAATAATTTTATAATTCTATGATTATTGATTTAATATTATTTTTGGTTATAAAACAGCATATTTTATATCAGTAAATTTATAAAGAAAAAATCAGAAAACTATTTTGGATTTTGAATACGAAACTATAAATATATTATAACTTACAAACAAAATTACATACATTTTACGATTTCGGTTATAAATGAATGTTTGTGTTGGAATTATTAATTGAATAATGCGCTGCGGAAAGCAAAACTTTGCATATTAATTATTAAGAAACACGTTAAGTGATATTTTCCCACTTTCTTCAGCTTTTGTTATAAAATTTTGCAGTTTTTGGTTTTATAGAAAAAAAATTCAAATATGCTGTTTAAAAGTGTCAATAATTTGCAACAATAGATAAGAACTAAATAACATGTTATTCACTAATTAATATGCAAATTGTTGTTTTTTGAAGCGCATCATTCAATTACATGTATATTTTAATTTGAAAATATCAGTGCATGTGGTGATTACAGTGATGCTGGGTTTAGGCGCGCAAACAGCGCACACATCGCCCACACTTGTCGCACAAATACTTTTTGAATTGTGGCTAATATACCAGCGATAAGGGTTCGCCAGATGTGCAGATGTACCGTATGGTACAGTATATAATGCTCAGACTTGAGAACGTGAGAGCGTTTTTACATTTTTGTTAGTAAAGCTCTAGCAGGTGTTAGACTAACAAACAGGAGAGAAACATGTGTTGCATTCCTAAACTTGCTGTTGAATAGGTTCATCTTAAAATGTTTTGGTTTCCCAATAGTATTTACTAAATAAATTCTGTTTTGATAATTAATTAAATTATAGAATCGAGTGGATAAATACTTATTTAGGGATTCTGTTTTCCGGTATTAAAAAGTGTGGAAATCGGTCGGGATTCGAGAGGTAAAAAATTATTTAAATCGGGAACAATTCGGGAAATCTATAGAAATTTGAAAAATAGTTAAATTCAGTAAACTTTAGTATCAAATTATGTTAAAAAGTAAGTTCATTGACTTTTTTATTAATTCCTTAAATTTTTATTTAAAAATTGTTTATTTTATATTTATTGTATAAATATAACCACAAATTATGAATTAAAATCTGCTCCTGCTCTGCATTTTATAATTTAATTTTTTAAAAAATATGAAAAAACCTCAATCGGGAGAATTTTCTTAACTTAAAATTAAATCCAGAAAACTTAATTTAATATGAAACTTTATAAAAATTATTAGTTTATCATTATAAGAAAAACCATAGTAATTTGCCAAACTTTGCCTCTATTTATATTTTCTGGAGTTCCATTCAATTACATTCATTTTTGAATTTTGATTAATTTCGTTAATTTATTTATTGCTTTAGAATGATCAATTATATTTTAATTTGAAGACATTAGTACATTTAAATATTATTTACGAACTGAATGGCGAGAATAATATTAAGCTCAGGTTCGAGCTCACCTCAGCTTAGCTAAAGTCAGTTCAAGCTCACCTCAGCTTAGCTAAAGTCAGTTCGAGCTCAAATCGAATTAAGATTTAGGTAAAGCAAGTAAGAAATTTAACTTATTTACAAATTTCGGATTAATTTAGTTCAGTATACTAACGCTATTTTTTCGTATCATTATCCCCAAAACAAGAAAAATACATTCACAGATACCTGTCTAATATGCATACATATGGCACAAATATGCTAGATTTTTAGCCAAAGGTGCTTATTATTTCAAATCCCTTTATTAAATTAAAGAACACGTAAAATTCCTTTATAAATATAAAGACTGCGCACACACAGACAGACATACTCAAATCCATAAGCTGGACTTCATTATAAGAAAGTTAGCTAAAAATAAATCAAAATCAGCGAAATGAGGCATAACAGTAAATTGGTTTGTTATTACTTTTGTAGTTTTGTTGTGAGAAAAGATATACAAATATTTCTAAGTTAATCTAATTTACGTAAAATTATCTCATAGCATCGCTTTCGTTAGCCAACTATAATGCTCTGTGAATTTGCATAAAATTCAGACAACTAAATAGTCGGGGATGTTTGGCCAGCAATTAGCCACCGCTACCACTATTTACTATTTACGATCGCTATCAGTAGATTGCTTGTCCACTAGAATAACTTGACGTTTATTTTCGAGAGAAAAAAATGTAAATCGATTATGTTATCCGTGGGAATATCTGCGACGATCCAAAAGTAAAATTATGAATCAGCGCGTTTAACGTTTTTTTACACTAAGTTATCATTATTAATGTCGGCTATTAAGATAACTATTAAGGCAGGTGTTCGAGTCTGACTTTTATTAAAGCTTGTGGCTTATACTGTATATTCTTTATAATAAATTGCAGCATAACAGCACAATTCATAACATTATATAACTTTTTAGTTAAATGATTAAAGCTATTGCTGAATCTATGTTTTATGGCCAATGCTATCAATTTGTTTCGTTCCACATATAAATCTATTAGCATTCTATCTTTTTTCCCGCAGATGTTAATCATGTTTAAGATGGTTAGGCAAGTATTGATTCGATGCTACAGAATATACCATTGAATAATTTTATGATCAAAATTTCCATGTCATGAAAATTCAAAGTCAAGGCTTTAATAATTTTAACAATTATATTGATTTTATTACGGGATAATATTATTGAAAACGTTTAAACAAAAATATTTTATTCATACGACAGGAAACATGTATTAAGTTATGCTAAAATGTTAGGTCCATAATAGACCAACGCATAACCGCAGCAAAAAAACTTTAAAAACTTGATTTAAAATTATTTATTTATACCCTATAGCCATAATGCATTGATCATTGATCTCTGCAGCAACAGGTGGGATGTAAGCGTATGTGTGTCTGATCCTAATATGGTAAACAGCGGTTGCGATATTCACGAGTGTGAGTTAAAGTTATGCCAAAGCAAATATTGTTAACATTTACCAATTCATTCCGTATAAGCGTATACACAGCACAATAATCAGTACGGCTTTTCTGTTTTAGACAATATTTGATCAAAAATAAATATAAAAATAAAGCATATTTATAGTTTGGGCGCACCAATGAATCCGTACCGATCCGTAAATGGATTTAGGATGACATATGCAAAGTTAGTTAGTTGTGTGGCAATACATGATGAGCCATGCAAACAGTGGCATATTTCCTCAATACAAGTGAATTGCATTCCGCATCAGTTAATGTCCGACAAAACACATAAAAGGTTATCGTTGTTATCTAACGCATAACGCGTGTGATGCAACCATTGGGTTGAGATGCTGGTGGAGCACATCTGAGCATATCTTCCATCTGCCATCTCTTCCATCCATGACAGTACTGCTCTTCAAGGAAGTGGTAAAGACAATGCGTCCAAATTGGCGTTGACCTTGATTTCGATGCGCAACTATTATATCACTACAGATCACTACTGCAGAACTGCTGCGTAACAGTTATTGTTTAAAACAACGTATTGAATTGCAAATATCACCATAAAACTGGATCTACAGTAGAGTACACTTTGGTGTTATCTGTATGGCACTGCTCTCACTGTCGAGTGTTACGCAATCCAATCATATTTAAATATTTAATTATAGTTACTGTACAACTGTTACAATAATATAATACAATAATACAATATAATTATATATATTTTCAATTTAATACAATTATTATCAAAATTGATTAAATAGAGTTCACTGACAGCAGTAGCAATGGTAACAACAATTTTAGTTGAATATAGTGACAAAACACTGATTGCCAAAATAAACATTAATGCGAATTTTGATTTATTATTATTATTAAAGTTTTTTTGTTATCAAAAATTGTGTAAAGCTTTACACATGTGGTCGTTGTTGGCAATAATATGGTTTGAGTACCGCATGAGTGCCCAATCTCTTTCAATCACAGTCCACTCTATGGTTGACTGCGGACACAAACAGTACTGCCAATGATAAAAACTATATAAAAAAGTTGAGAGAAAAATTTATATATTGGACATTAATTTATATATGACATACATTTAGAGTGTCTGCTGTCCATCATTTTAGGTGTTAGGATATGCTGAAACAATAGAGTTGCCATTCGGTGGAATTGATGATGCGTTGAGCGCATCAAACAAGGCGTTCAGATGAAGTGATGTACTGTACAATCCATGCATGGATGATGTTTGCGATGCGATGGTGCACTTGCCATACTTGCCATATTGTTGTTGTTGCAACAGGTATATTAATGGTACGATTGAAGGTGCATCGCAATCCACTTCATATCTCCCATATGACCATATTTTTCACTACCAATTATGACCTTCGCATTCACACTTTTATTGTCTGAATCAGTCTCGCAATGGATGGATGCGCATGAAAAGAAATACGAACGGATGCATCATGCGATTCATGCGATTCATACGATTTATGAATAAATAGCTTAACATCTCATCATTTTTTATCATTACTTTTCTTGCGAACAAGAATTATTATTTTGTTATTATTTGAGATAATTATCAAAAAAGTATTCCATTTAAAAAATTGTTTATTGCTTTTTACCGGTAATGTTTAGCTGCGATAATAGTAGCCGTTTTCGCTAATTTTTTCGCTGTTTCTCTCAAGAAATTCTATTTACAATAAAAAATAATTACAAGGAAGCATCTGTTTAACTAAACTTCCGACTTTGCTTTTCATACTAACCAACACAAAACTGTTTTTTTATTTGGGAATTTTTTGTTTGATGATTTGTTGAAGCATATGCTAACATATTCCGCAATTGTAATCACAACATTGAAATGATAATTCCCTAATTAATTGAAATTATAGCGATTATAGTGAAATGGATTTGATGTCATATTGTCTATTACGATACGATTAGTTGAAATGCGTTTGATTTGGTTAATTAAATGCATTTGTTACTAATGTTTGCCTGATTTCATTTTACAGGTGGTGTCATAAACGTATGGAATAATTAACTTATCTTTGAGAGCAATCTCATGATTAGCATCAAAAGTGGGAATTCGTGAACATGAAAACACCATTACTCTAAAAGCACGTCCGAAACTATTGGTGGCCTCCTGTACATCAAATACTGTATAATCTTATAAGCTATAACGTACTGAACACTGTATTACTATACTGTAAGCGAAGTTGTTGTACGCGTTTTACTTTTCATGATATCCAATACTAAATTCTAATAATAATAAGCTTATAGCTATGGATAGCGATAACTCATCGTTTTTTACTCGTAACATAAATTATGGAAAAATTCTCGATTATGACAGTTGAGCGCAAACCAATTAAACTATGCTTAACTGAAATATCATAACTAAGTTTGGTTTCATTTATTTTAAATGTAATAAACATAAACTAAATTAAAAATTGTAAAAAAATCTTTATGAGCTCAGCGTATAAGCGTTTCTAAAACAGTAGTTGCACTGTAATCAATAAATCATCATTTGTTTTCCAAAATAAAACGAATTTATTAACGTGTAATGTTCAAACTACTGTAGAGTTTAGAAAAATCGCCCAAAACTAAGTTCATTAAAAAATCCTGCTTCAAAATTTTAATTAATGACTGCGATGCGTTCATTTTAAAGCAAATAATTAAAAATACCGACAATTTAAGAGTACGATTTAGTATTGAATAACGTTAACATTGAATATTGTTTGAGATTTTAGGCTTACATTTAGAACTAAACGTAATAAAATTTCGACCTCCTATTAAGTCAAAACAAATTTTACTGAAAAAAAATTTTAGGAATATAAAATAATTTATTTGAAATCATTTGATATGACTGCGCAAGTCAAACAAAAAATAATTCTACTTTAGTTTTTATACATATAAAAAATAATTCTACTTTAGTATAATACCAGTTTTTTAAAACAAAGTGCTTGCATTTTAATATTCATGTTTGCAATTTTCTGTGAATTATGTATTGAAATGTAAATTATCTGATCGAATACAAGTTTGATGTGGATTACATTCCTTTTGCCAGATTTCCGTTTGCCAGAACCACAAGTTTGACTTAAGTAAATGATTGTATTTAATGGAATTGTAGGTCTATAAACTTTATTAACGTTTTAGTCTTAATTTCACTTAAAATATTAAGTTTAGAAAAGAAATTGAATTTTTTTAAAGATTAGCTTTAGATTTAAATTTATTGTTAAATCGAACCTAACCTAACCTAACCTAACCTAACCTAACCTAACCTAATCCAATCCAATCCAATCCAATCCAATCCAACTAAACTAAACTAAACTAAACTAATTTAAACTCAACCTAACCTAACCTAACCTAACAGGTTTCAGAATTTAGCGCTTTATATCTAAAACATTAATAAAGTTTCATAGACCCCCAATTTTATTAAATACAATCACATATTTTGAATTTGTAAAATTATTCATTTTGTTGTTGATTAACAATTATATAAAACTTTATTTTTAACAACTTTTTATACACAATTTCAGTTTACATATATGTCTTGCCAGACACTAGTGTTTCGATTCCTTTACAGGAAACTTTGTCAATGGCTTTATATTGAATGTGAGGCTTTATATTTTGAATAAAATTTGTATTTCTGGCAAAAGGAATTTCTGGCAAACTGAAGCACACCGTTTGATGTGTGCAAAAGTGGGCATTTAATAGTTAGATCTAAAAGAATTTGAATAATTCAAATAAAATCAAATAAAAGAAGTAATCAAAAAATGAAATTTAAGGTATGAGAAAATTAAAACAACATTCCACTCTAAATATGAATATTTAAATCAAAGCCAGTTACTACACTATAATAATTCCTAAAACGAAATATATATAATAAGTCATTCAATACTGGGTATAATGTAACCAAAAAATGAATATTCCTCTAAAACGGTTCTATTTAACAAGAAATTTTTATAAAAGTACTTTCTCTTTATTCTTGTAAATTCTTTTATATGATTAAAAAATATCGTTTAGTTTCCTGAGGTAAAAAAACTTTTTATTATACAGAGCCCCAATGTAGCAACAATTATGCATTTAACATTGATATAAATTGCTTAAAAAGTTTTACGAAAATAGCACTTTGCATTCATTTTAAAAAGAAATTACATATTGGTAAATGTATGATCAAAGTTTTAAAAATTAAATTTTTATTATTGACTTCTTTCTAAATAGACGACCGAATAGTGTTTTAAAATCTCTTATCAAAGAAATTTTAAAATTTAATAAAATAAATAAGTTGACTCTGATGGACCTTAAGATTAAAAAATAAAGTGGGTTTACAAAACTAATGGGACTTAAAAGACAATTTTTCGGTTTGTGGGAAAGTTAGAGATAAATTATCAAAACATTTATCATTAAAAATAGCATTTATAAATTAGAGCTAAAACAACTATTTTAAGTAATTCAAGATAATTTAACAATTTTATGATTAGGGACCCTATTTTTATGGGATTGAAACCTCATTTTGTGCGATTTTAAAAATCGCTTAAATATTTAATATTAAGGTAACACTTTTTAAGGTTAACAATTAATTCATACTATAAAATTTCAATATTGTACATCAGAGCATATTATTTTAAAGTATACATTTTTCGAATTTTTTCGGATGGATTAATATTTAAATGATAGTATTTTATGTTAACTTAACCGCATTTGTAAAGCTTAAATTTAATGTTAACAAAATAAACGGTAACTGAAATACTTCTTTTCAAAATTATTCTAAAGTGAAATCTTAAATTCGCCATAACGTTAAAAAATTATTTTTTTCGCAATTATATTTTTAAATCTGTTTATTGAATAAATTGGTTGTTTCTCAAATTATTTTGAAAAAATTAATGATATCTTTAACTGATTTGTTCTTATTTACCACTTTTTGTAATTTGCAGTGTTATGGACACAACAATATTAATTACAAAACATGCAAAGCTTAATAGAAAAAGAAGTGATTACGTTTGCAGCTCTAGTTAAAGTACATGTGTTTAATTAGCATATTTATTGGAAACAAAAAACTTTTTAAAAATCCATTACAATCTAAATCTTGTTTCTTTGTTTTAACAATGAAACACTAAATTATAAAGAAAGTTCTTTATAAATGCTAAACACTAGTTATGAAGCAAAGTGGTTATCAGATGAAACTGATTTGTTTTGTTAGTTATTGATTTTGATTTTTAGTTATGCTGTACAGTGTATGCAGTAGAATATAAACTGAATCTGTGATCAGTGCACGGCTGCAGTGCAGAGTGCAGAGTGCAGAGTAGGCAACAGTGGAACAGTGGGACGGGTGTACGGGTGTGGTTCGCGAAGTTTTGTTTACTCTGCATATACGGTTACAGTAACTGGAAAACCATGTCTAATCACTCCCTTTAGATGAACAATTCTTTTCTTTTGCGCTCAGCATTGATGTGTAGCAGATGGTAAGTGACATTTAGGTGATTTCAACTTTTAAAATTGTAGGACAAGTTAAATTCTGTGTCCATTATTGAAACTTCTGCAAAGATTACATCCCCTTTCCCTGAATTATCCCTTATTCAAGAATTCCTTTTCTCTGACCACAAGTTTGACTCAGAAACAACCAAAACTATATGCTGTATTGCAAAATCATATAAATAAATGTCCAACTATTAAATGAA
The DNA here is from genome assembly GCA_034698025.1 of Phthiracarus crinitus. NCBI lineage: Eukaryota > Metazoa > Arthropoda > Arachnida > Sarcoptiformes > Phthiracaridae > Phthiracarus > Phthiracarus crinitus. The sequence continues at coordinate 20,130 of JAQGAW010000013.1, forward strand.
ATAATTTTAAACATAACTAAACAACATATCCAAACCTAATTTAAATATACATTTAAAAATTTCAAATAAATTTACATGTATTCCAATCGAATAATCATAAGTTTTAATCATAGTTTGAGTGAAACTTGTGATTCTGGGAAACGGAATGTAATCTATACGTACAGCCTATGAAAGTGGTAATTCCACAAATCACTAGATTAGAAGATAGGCCGCACATTAACCAGCCATTGTGTGTCTGCTTCCTCGCCAAATGATAGTAGTATTAGTGATCTGCAGCATACACTTAAAAGCCACCCACAATACAACACAACACAACACACAACAGCAACACAAGAATAACCTTCACAACAGCTACCTGTCAATGTCTGCCACTTTTCCAAAAATTTTCATTGTTTTGAGATGACTGTAGAGAGGAATAGGTTTGCTCACTGTTTGCGGCGTTTCGTCTCCTTTTATTGTTTGTTACAATTGCTGGTGTGCTCCAAACTGGACATTACTTTTTCGTGTTATTTAAATTTGAGGCTAAAACTAGTGCTTTTGATTCACTAATGCGTTCTTTTACACACCTCAGGTGATTCTGTTTAAATGTATTATAATGACCGGAGTGTGAGAAAGCGAACCGAGAAATCGCCGCTAAAGTAACATATACTGCACAGTATTTGCAAACACATTACTGATACCTGGTTTCACTTTACTTTACACTCGCTATTGTGTGCTCTTTTTTTCTTCTCTAATTTAAAACAGATGCCAAACAATCTTTAAAATACCTGTTATGGTATAGCAATAAAACGCGTTGCCTATGCTATCATAATATTACTTAAATTATCAGTTGTAAAGTTTCGCAGAAATTTTTATTCATATATTTACAGAGCAAAAATTTTTGGGTAAAAGAAAGTTTTTCCCAGTTTTTTATTTACTTTTTTAGGATATTATTCTCTCTCTGCGTTGTTAGTGTTATGTCTTTTTTATTACAAACGAAAATTTCTGGTCAAATGGAGTTTAGACTTAAAATTATATATAATCAAAATGGAAAAAAACGAACGCAACACTTATTTCTTCTAATATGCAATGATTACTAATAAAAAAACTAATAAAGGAATGGCAATTCAAGTTATAAGTGCACAAAATTTTACGCTTCAGAGTTAACTTTTCGTAATTTTCTTTTGTCATAAAAAATAAAATATAAATAAAAATACAAATTTTGTTATAAATCGGTGTTTAATAGTTCTTAAAAGTGTTGCTAAAATAGCTTAATGATTATGAAAAGTATTTTCAAAACGAACGAATATTTTTTTTATTGAAAATCAAATGAAGTCAATTATATTTTTGCAAAAACTAAATATAGATATCGCACGCTGTATTATTTTCCACTTTATCAAAGTACAAATAAATACATATTATCTTTAATACAGTAACAGTACTACGGTATTATAGTAGTAGAAAATATCATAAACGAAATATTATAAAAATTTACTGTAATATATATATCATTATTTAGTGCATAATTTTTAATACACGTTTAATACGTTTGATTTTTAGTATATGCTATCATACATTATCGAAAATAACTTTCGAAAATATAATAATTGACATTTTTCGGTGTGTTTGAGATAAATAATCGTATGGTTTATGATCGATAAGAAAAAAATATTCAGTACAAAATAATAATAATAATAATAATAATAGTGTTTGTGTGGTTTAGTTATCTAGATTTTCCAAAATGGTAATTGATTTATACTTTATCCCTCCGAGCCCTCCGTGCAGAGCCGTTATTATGGCCGCTAAACATCTTAATATTGCACTTAATCCGAAATTTGTTGACCTTTTGAAAGGTTAGTAAAAAAACTGTTTTGAAAAATAACGTCCAGAGTAATGCACTAAATATTGATAGTGTTATCAAATGTATGGCGTTTGGGAAATCGTCATGAATTTTTAAAAATATTTGTACAGTATATTACTTGGTTTGTTGATGAACCACAATACCCATCAAATCACAAACTTTAGTCAGAACTTTAGTTTCGCTTTAAAGGTTTATATTAAAAGTTTCAAAAATTAAATCGCTATACGTTTTATAGGCGAACAAAAGGAGGAATGGTTCATAAAAATAAATCCTCAGCACTGTCTTCCAACGATAGATGATAATGGTTTCATACTATGGGAAAGGTATTAACGTTTAATTATTTCCAATAACTATAAGCGCTTTTTATTTGAAATCAATTATTCACATTCTATTTATTATTAAAAGTTATATCACTTGAATTCTGTTTTAATTCAATTTAATTCTAATAAATATTAGATTATAACTATTTTTCGTACAAACTTTAAATAAGATACTGTTTTTCACATATGATTAGTCGCGCTATTATGACATATTTCGCGAATCGTTACGCACCGGATTCGCCATTATATCCAAGTGATCCGAATCGGAGAGCGATAGTGGATCGTGTGTTGCAATTCGATTTGGGAACGTTGTATCGATCGCTTGGCGAGTATTTGGTGCCAATACTTCGAGAGGGAAAGACTTTGAAGAACTTGGATCCAGAAAAGGAGAAAAAAGTTAAGGAAGCGCTACAACTTCTTGACGATTCGCTATCGAATTTCGCTTATGTGGCCGGAGATGAGCTCACTTTAGCGGATCTTTCAGTTTTGGCCAGTTTAACGTTTTCAGAAGTTTTCGATTACAGTCTCGACGGTTACGCGAATGTCACGCAATGGTTTAATCGGCTTAAAAACGAGTTACCGTATTATGACGAAGTGAATAAAGAACCCGTGGATATGTTCAGAAATTATGTAAAGTCGAAAACTGCAGAAACCAAACATTAATCATCGATCGATCATAACATTTACAATATTGTATTGTCGTTTAATTTCGATTTACGTTAACTGTAAACAATGCATTCAAATTGTCAAACGCATACATTTTTAAGTTACGCACTAATTATACCTTATTTTTTCCGTTTTGAAATTACAATTATATTTATTTGTTTTAAATAATAATCCAATTTAAATGCCGGAAATCTGTTTCCCTAAATATATAATAATTTTTTGATAAAACTTATTTGTTAATTTGATGTAATGTCTGATAATCACAAATAGAAATTAGATTATTATGGTATTATACCATAATTTATCATAATTTCTAAATTAACATAATTAAAATAATTTTTTAATTAAGTATTATTAAATTGTTTGTTTAAATAGTGTGACTTTTAAAAATCTATTTCTTTATTAATCTAAAAAACTTGATGACATAAATTTTTTTTGTAAATCTGAAATGTACTCTGTATTTTAGAGAAAGTGAGTTAAAAAGCAAATTCAATACATAATTGAGACTATAATTTGCTTATATATTACGATAATACGATACTATAATTAATATCTTATGACATGACACTAAAAAAATCCGATTCTATCAAGTAATGTAACTTACCTTACCTTAAATAAAACTTATTTAAAGTTTTTTACAACTCACGAAAAACCCATCAGTTTTTTAATTTTTCTAAACACCTATATTTTATTTTTAAGGCAAAAGAATATATTCACACTTTCGCTTCGGTTACTCTCTCTCTCTCTCTCTGCGCTTTCTCTCCTCTCCTTCTTCTCTTTCTTTTCGTTTTCGTTAATTTGATTATTGCGTTGATAACCATGTGCTTTGCCTGCATTTTTCATTTTAATACTTCCGCAGGTCTCAGATTGGCAGTCATGCAATTGTGTCACTGTGTTATATACAGTACAGTACTCAACAACATATGGATAATGTAACTTCAGTAGAGCTCAAATTCTACGCTAACTTTAACCTTCAATATACCATTGAAAATTGAGGAGAAACAGTTAAAACATAATTCACCGGTTAAGTGATTATACAGTATAGAAAAAAACTCCAAAAATGTTCAAATATTCTCAGATTACGTATATTTTTCCGACGCTTGTATTTTAAATCTCCAAATATTAATTACATTCGAATTTTAAAAAATGCATTTTTGCGCTGTACAGTAGTTATTATTTAATGTTATTTATTCAAATATTCTGATTATAAAGCGAGTGTAAAAAAGTATTCATTAAATAAGTTAACTAAGCTTATATTTTTATATTAACATTTATATGTTATACAAATATAAAAAGTATATTAAAAATTTTAATTAATTTTCTGAAGAAAGGCAAGCATTAAATAAAGTGTCTCATAAAAAATTAGAAATCCAAGCAGCAAATGAGGCAACATTTGTATACACTCCTGGATATCCAGGCTGAGCGCAACCTTTACCGAACGAAACGACTCCCACCTGATAATAAGCACCCGATCGACCCTCAATCAGCATAGCACCACCAGAATCGCCCTAAAATTTACATGATATTACTTTCCATTTTTATAATCTATACATTTATCAATCAATAATATAAATACTTGACAACTATCTCGTCCTCCATTTGGATAACCAGCGCATATCTGTGTGCTGTCGATTCTATTATTGGGTCCCAGAATGTTAGCGTAACTTTGGGCACACGAAGCGGTGTCAACGATTGGCACTTCAACCTGTCTGAGAGTAGGACTCGGTCTTCCACCTTCTCTTGTTGTGCCCCAACCAATCAATTTCACTCGAGTTCCTCTGTTAAGCGATCGAAATTCTGCAGAAGTTGGTATGCAAACGGGCGCCACATTGGTTTCCACCTCAAAATTAATTGGTTGAGATAATTTGAATAAAGCGATATCATTGTGATGTCCATTCGGAGTATAACTCTGGTGTACTATAACTCGAGCCACATTTCTTCGAAAACTGCTTCTATCAGGAGTGGCGAGATTGTGCGCTCCGAATACCAGATGAAATTCGCTGGCGGGTAATGTACCGGTTTGTCGAACCACGCAATGCGCCGCTGTTAGCACTGTGTCGTCGTCTATTATACTCGCACCACATATATATCTGCCCAAATGAAACACTGCTACACTCCATGGCCACGAATTTGGTTTCGCTTCTACGCCACCAACTATTAGGAAACTTGGTCTTACTTTACTGACACCACATCCTAGAAATTAAGTAAAAGTTATGCTCATTTTGAAAATTAAACATAAAATTGCATATAATATGATATATTTTTACAACAAATATTTTCTTTAACTTACGATTGTTTTGTTCTAACAGAACAATCGATGAATTATCCACATTTTGGGCAAAACTCAATTGATTTTGATTTAAAAGTATAAGAAGATTAAAACTAAAGAACAAAATTTTCATTTTTAATAATTTTGAATTATATTTTGATTTATAAAAACTTTTTTATTTCAAATCTAACGATTGTTATTCCAATAGAGATAATTGAAGTTTGATTTACCATTTTATACTTTCAGTAATTTGCCATTTTTATACTTCTGTATTCGTTATATTCAACACTTGCGATGAAGTCGTTAAACTCATTTAATTAACAAAAGTGTAATTAAAAATGAAAGCTGGATTTATGTTATAATATCAACAACATTTGGACTATTAATTAATTATACAAACTTAACATTTTTTGCATAAGTTTTAGTTTTAAATATTAATTAATATTACAATTAGAATATATAGTAATAAGTGGTCCGCATTCGATCCAAATATGGAGATATCGATTATTTCTCAAATTCGATGACAGTGTTATGTGTATATTTGGAATTTTTTAATCAATCAATTATAACACACTAGTCTTTAAAATAGTAAAGCTAAGGATTGGATTGACAATAAAAATAATTAATGAAAAAGAATCATATCAATTATTTGAGCAAATATCTATTGTTTAAATATTTTTAAAAATCTTTGCTGCACTGAAAGTTAAGTTAACAATAATATTGTTAGTCTCAATTTTTGAAAGTAAGTGAAAAGTTTTGATATGGAATAAACTGTTCAAATTAGTTAATAATTACTTTTGAAAAGTTTTATTTTAGTTGTGATCACTCATATTAAAAAACTTTTATTTAAACAACAATAAATACTATTTATTAATACTAGTTATTAACTGTATAGACTTGTAATTCTGTAGTGGATTTAACGACAAATTTACTTTTATAATTTAGTTCTCTTTCAATATCAATAACCCCTTTATGGCAATATAATTAAAAATTAATTTTAGTGTGAAATATTAAAACATATGCAATGCTATTAAAAGGGTTATAAATTAGTTCAATAATAAATTACAATATTAATTGCTATAATATTATAAGATTTAATTAATTTAAAGTAATTAATATTTAAGCCAATTGTCATAAATTACCAAATATTGCATTTTAATATAGGATTCATTTTTGTGCCGATTCTGCATTTAAATGATTTGGAAAATTCCTTTGAATTAGAGAATGATCCTTTCACTCTACAGTAGATATATTAATAAAATTTATAGAATTAATACATTATACAAATAATGCAAAAAATTAATAGATTAGAAGAGTTACGTAAGGATGAGGGGATAAGCTAATGAAAGAGTATTATACTGTATACCATATATTTTAATAATAAGAAATTATATTTTATTAATAATAACAATATGCAATAAAATAATAGTATTTATTTATTTTACAGTATACCTGAATTCTCCGATTGTATGAATGGAATATCTAACAAAGTGCGTGAGACTATCTAATGTTTGCTTATTACACCATAACTTGAAATGAAACGAAATTTTTAATTAATTATTTTTATTCCTCTTTAAAGTCTAATACTTGAGCGGCACTGATCCAAAATAGTTGATGCGGTGAATAATTAAGACCAGGCAGAGATCGCTCCATTCCTTCAGTGTTTATGTAATTTTTATAACTCTAAATCGATTAAACTTAATTACATAAATTAAGTTTAAAAAATTAATCTAATTTGAGTTTTGATAAATTTAATTTTAATGCATAAATACAATTACAATTAAGACATTCATTAAAAATGATTAGGAAATTGATTATTAGTAGAGCCTCAAAAATTAGCATTTATATTATATGAAAATAGCGTTAAAATTTTCTTTAAAAATTTGTCCAAAATAGAATAAAAATAACATTTAAAAAAAATTATATTACATATCAATTAAAGAATAATTAAAATATTTAAATACAGATTTTATTGCTAATAATTTCTTTTTAAATAGTCAATCTTAGATTACTTGATAGTCAATTATTAGAAAAATGAAAATTTTCTTAAACTTTAAAGTTCCTTTTTCTATAAAAAAATCCTTAATTTGGGAAATTATCTTCATATTTATAAAAAGTTGTTGAGTTCACAAACTTTGTCGGATTTAAATGACAAAAATTTTTAATTAATGGAAAAATTTCATTTAAATTAGCAAAATAGAGTTTTTAGCATTGATCATTAAAAAAGAAAAAAAATTCGTAAATGAAGTTAAAACGACTCCCCCTTTATGTAATTCGTGAGAATATAAAAATGCATGTCTAGATTTTGAAATGAAAAAGTAGTAAATGCTATCATTTGAGGCCCTAATTATTATTTTACCTGAAATGCCTGTTTGATACCTTCATTATCGGCTATATTTTCAGATAACGTTATGAAACCATCCAACTTTAATAAAAAGTTTTCAATAAACTCATTAATTGATAAATAAGAGGAACTATTGTTAACTGTTTATACTTTCAATCCATTTGATAATTTATAATTATGATATTTCTCTATCGTACACCCAAAAGCTTTCACTATTCGCGCAGCGCTTGTATTTTTACCGCTACTAAATACTTCATTTTTGACTAAAAAATTAAAAATTTTATTGCGGAATATTTTTTAAATGGACCCAATTTGTTGCAAATAAAATCTTACCGATTGTGTGGAAACCATGAGTTATTTCGTGCGCAATTATCCATCCAATCGAACCATAATTAAGATAACTTTATTAATTAAGAATAAGTAAAAACTATAACAATTCTTAACTGTTAATGTCATAAACTTCAATTTAAAATATTTCTCTTATTTTCACGACTAGTGTTTCTAATGGGCCCCCGATTTTTCGTGCCTTGACGGGCTTCCCCGACACATTTTGTCGGGCTTTATTGGGCTCGGGTTTGGATTCACGACATCATCTCAACAACAAAGAACACGTATAGATTTAATTCATTTTTTTCTTAACTTTAATAAATATTCCAAATGTTTGTAATCCTCTTACGCTTTAAAATAAAATTGAATATATTTCTTACTTTGGTCTTTGAGGATGAAAAAACATATCTCGCAAAATTGCTGCTGGAATAGTAATTGAATTGGTAAATGTTGAATAATAAGCTCTGACCTGTGCAACACTTTTCCTAACGGCCCATCTATAAGTTAATTTATAACGATTTCATTATTATTTCCAACTATAATTTTTTTAGTATATTTCCTTGTAATGTATTTTAGATTACTAAACAAATATTTTTAAAGTCAATTTTATATATAATTTGATTTATAGGAGCTTTCTAAAAGATGATGGTGGAAACTAATATTGAAATTAGTATTAAAATATTTTATTTTAAAAAATAATGATTTTTGATTGTGTGAAAATATATATAATACAATATTAATAAATACAAAATATATATTATTTTTACAAAAATTTTATATTAAGTTTACTCGACAGTATAACAATTAAATTTTTTATATTCTGTTTAGTGCTGCAGTTTAGTTATTTCTAATAAGGTTATATTTCTAATACTCACTCTTTTCTATTATAAGGTTGTTTTAATGTAGAATATTCATCATTAAATATCCATTTTTGAAGTTTAAGTATATTAAAAAATAAATCTTCTATTTTGAATGTTTCCATCTATAATTAATTTTAAAAGATTAAAAAAATTATGAAATAATCATTAAAAATACTTATATTGAAAATAATCTAATATGTAACTAAACAACATAAGCTATTCAATAAACTTCGTGCTTAAAACTTATTCTCACTGATTTTAAAAGATGTTCAAAATTGTCTCAAACGTTAATCTATATACAGAGTTGGATCTTATAGAGTTGGATTTTACTATTAGTATTATGGATCAGCAGAATAGTCAATGTAATGAAATTATTTTGATTTAAATTTTTATATGATTTTATGAAAATTATGCAAATTTCAAATTTACTTATATTTGAAATTATTATTTTATTATTTTATTACTAATATTTACTTTAATTTACAGTAAAATTTAAAGATCCACCTCATTGTATAGAGAATCGACAAATGTGTTGTTCAAAAATTTATCCGAATAAGCGATGAATGATATCATATCTTCAATTTTGGTTTTTATCTTATTTTTCGTCTCATAATCAATCCATTTTAATTTATTAAGTTTATTAATGAAAGAAGCTTTAATTCTAAATACGATTTTTATGATCTGAAAAAGTTATATTTTTAATAAATCATAATTAAAAATGATTCTCTTACTGTATGATATGGAAAAATGTAATTAAACTTAAGCTTATGAAAACTTTTTAATTTTGTTGTTACAATTCATTTCTATTAACTTTATTTTATTTTATACTACACTCGAGTGTCTGGCTTTGCATCATCGAGGCAATAAATGCAAGTGTGTTAAGCCGAATGGCTTGAAACCACTTTTATTTTGTAGAGGACATTATAATAAAAATGTTAGAAAAAATTTTTTTGCAAAGGATGAAATGGGAGGCTGTGGAGGGCTTTCAAACTTTTGGGGGACAAAAAGGGGGACTAAATTTATTAAAACTTTTCAAAAATTAGAAATTGAATAAAATTTGATAGGGAGGGGATAGAGAGGTGGGGTTACTTTTAAAAATTATTATTCTTTTTAGGAAATATAAAATTAAAAAATTGAGGTCATGGGTGGTCGGGAAGGGGGTGATATAGAATGGGGGACAAAATATTTGAAATTAAATATAAATTGAAGGGGAAGGGGTAGAAGGGTGGGAGTTTCATTAAAATAGTTCTTATAATTATTACTAATTATTAATATAGTAAAAAGTTGGAAAAAATTAAAGGAAGGGGAAAAAATATTTATTGGGGAAAAATTTTTTTTAAATTAATTTTTCGGGAAACCCGGGCCCGAAACCGCCCGATTCGGGTATCAATTTATTCTTTATGAATAGGGGCTTCGAATGAACCCACTCACACCCCTATAACCAAACCCACTTACGAATAAAAAATTAAAACCATTTGGGGGGCAAACTTATATAATTTATGTATGATATTTAGATATTTATGCATAACATATGTTAAAATGCATCCATTTGCAATTCGGCTGTTTAAGAGTAAAGGTGGGTTGAGAGAGAGATTGAGAGAGAGATTCATTAAAAGGTGGGTTGTTGGGTGTGGGCCGGCCGCCAAATACCCAGTTATGGCAGCTGGGCAGCACTATAGTCGGACTGTGAACCCGACGGGTTGCAGGTTTCCCGTTACCGTTTCGGCAGAGTGATGAAATCACGCTATAGTGTCTGAATAGTGTTCGCCACATCTAACGAACGCCTTCCAGGCTACTGATATATGCCTAATTGTAAATTTTGATGAAAATTAAGTAAATTATAATAGATTTTGGTTTCATTTCAGAATAATTCATCTTATATAAAGATAATGCTTAATCCAAGCTTGGTTTTTAATGTTTTTAAAGATCTTTTCGATAAAGACTTTAAGCTTTCGACAGATACGCCTACTATTAGTGAACTTGAATGTGGTAAACAGCTATATAGTTTGAAAGCCCTCCACAGCCTCCCATTTCATCCTTTGCAAAAAATTTTTTTTCTAACATCTTTATTATAATGTCCTCTACAAAATAAAAGTGGTTTCAAGCCATTCGGCTTAACACACTTGCATTTATTGCCTCGTTAGTTTACATTTCTATGTTTATTTTGTGCATTGAGTAAAGAAACTGTAATGTATTTTCTGGTTAACTCGTAAGTTAGGTTATGATAAATAATTATTCAAAAAATATCGATCTCAACGTTTATGTCATTATTTTCAATTTTTTCTCGTTTAAATTCTATTATTCAGGATTTTATTCCATTTTCTGTGCAAATAGTTTTAAGAAATAACTTTATCTCTGATACTTATCACTAAAATATCGATTTGAACATTAAATGCATTGAATTGTTTAGCGACTTATGTCGATCTCTTTGCAAATTAATACTTATTTACATTATGTAATATTCCCATTAAATTAATTTATCGATTACATGAATACATGAAAAATCGATTTAAAACTGTAGAGAACAAAGCGTTAAGGCTTCGAGTAAAAGGTAAAAAACAGATGTGACATATACAGCGCAAAACTATTATGAAACATATGCTCAATAGACATACAACTTGCAGTATTCGGAAACATCCGGTAAATAAGCAACAAAATATATCTGTCATTAGACAACACAGTTTAAAAAATGCCTCATTTTTTGTATAGAATAACAATAAAATAATACACGTTTAGGGTGTAGTGATAGATACAGTGTTAGATAATAAATAACAGTTAACGATGCGTGACAAACAATACAATTATTATAAGTTTGTCGAATAATGGTTCTTTAAATAAATTGCAATCATTGAAGATTTTATGCGTTCAGTTTTCCTTTTAAAAATATTCTCAAGAAAAAATAAACGAATTTAGAAAAAGTAAAACTTAAAAATGTAATAATAATAAAGGAAATTTTTTTCTTCTTAAAAATTAAACAAAGCCACAAAAAATATGAAAAATAATTCAATTAATTATAAAAATTATAAAATGTTATGGTTGATTAATAAACGCGAGTAATTAACTGGTTTTTGCCTGACAAGAGGCGATTTAAGAACCATTCGCAAAATCTGAGAATGAAAACCCGATTACAAAAGACATTAGAAAATTATTGAGTAAATTTTAATTAACTAATCACTACTCAAGAACTGCTCAAATGATAGCAATAAAATAAATTCTAATATAAATTAAATGAAAGTTAAAAAAAACTAACAAACAAAGATAATCTAAATTAGAAATCTTGATAACATTAAAAGTTTATCAATAACTAATATTAATAGTGATTACCCTCGGACTTCCGCCTTGTTTCAAATAATAATAATAATTGGAGTCCCGTTTTAATCCATATTTATTCAATATCTGATCCGTGCAACCATTTAACAGCTGATAGAAAGAGTGAAAGTTGCGTTCACCCGATTGTTGACCAATAACTCGAGACTAATTAACATAAGTTTGAATGCTTTAGAAAATAATAGCATATTAACGACTAATTTATTTGATTTGCTACCTTTTCTAGAAGATAATTGCTCACATGTCCACCTAATGGATCGCCTTTAAAATCAAAGTTAATATCCATATACTTTCCAAAGCGACTGGAATTATCGTTTCGATTTGTTTTTGCATTTCCGAACGCTTCCAGAATACAATTAGACTGAAGCAACACATTCTTCACTCTATATAAGACAAACAGATTATTACTGTATTAATGATAAAAATTCATTGCAATGACAAAATTATCATTTGTTTGCGAATTTTAATGCATGCATATTAAAAGAGATTTAATTATGATTATTCTGTTTTGGTGGTCAACAACAGTAGAACTAATGGATAACTGCCATGAAGTGAACGTTTAATTGATAGTTTTTGTGCTTAATTATCAGTTACTATTTATTTTAAATTAAGTGTTCAAAAAGCGCCGAAACATTGCGCTATACGGAAATAAACGTTTTACTTTCGAGCAAAAATAAAATATTAAATTTATTGCTTATTGATTTTCAGAATAAGTTTATATAAATAAGAATAGAGAAACACGAAATGTAATATAAAGTTTTTATATGAAAAATTGAAATATTGATCAGATATACAAATACTGACCTACTTTTGAAATAAGTTTATAAAAATTACATTATTTCAGCAGTTTATTATCGAGTTTATTATCATCATATAACTCAAACCACAACTAGTTTTTACAGTTCATTAACGGATCTAAAACAGGCAAAAGTAAAGGTCGTTTTCTGTCTAATGAAAGTCCCAGTTTTATTGTTTTATTTACCGTAAAAACCTTACACTTCTAGCCTTCAATGCGAGAATAAATTTTAAACAAAAGTAAATTCACATTAATTCTCATTTCAACGAAATTTTACGTTCGGTTGCACAAAATGATTGTTGTACTGTACACATGATGTAATGTTTGAGTGTGTGTTGGCTAACGTTTTTCATAGAATCTGTTGTCTCAAACGTATCATTAACTATATGTTACTCTAACTGTTATCGAATAATAATCTATTAAGTGGTCAAACGTTATCAAAAAAACTCAAAATCTTATTGTTTTGTTATTTTTTCAATTATATAGCGGCACGAAAACCAAATTATAAATAATGATGAAATTTTTTGATTACCTTTCAATCTCTTGTTGACCGCTAACGTTAGTTATAGCGGCGATGTAACGCATAATGATCTTCGATGCCTCTGTTTTTCCTGAACCACTTTCACCTACACATCACAATCATAATCATTTTCGTATGTCATATATAATTTATTTATTATAACCATAAAAACAAACTTTTGAGGAAATAACGCTGACCTTAATAATATTTTAATAGCCAAATAAAGTATTAAAACCATAAATATTTCTTATAAACTTTTAGCATTTTCTAAACAACACTATTAAAGTTAATAAAAACCAAATTACCAGATATTACGATACACGTATCCTTAGTCCTCTGTTTCATCGTCTTATAAGCCGCATCCGCGATCGCGAATATATGCGGCGGTCTTTCAAAAATTTCTCGTCCTTTGTAATCATTAACATAATCGGTGCCATAAATGTTAACAGTTCTGTACGGATTCACTGAGATGCACACCTCTCCGATGTACGTATAAATTTTTCCAGAAGAGTGTCTGTTAGAATAGTATAGAATTTATTAACTTAAGATTGTATTTAACATTTAGTAAATAATAAGGCAATTTTACAAAAATATCTGCAAATCATGGTTGATTTGATAATCAAATTATGACCACAAATAATAAAATATCATCGATCAAAGTTGAGCCAAAAGTTTGTTAAGTATGGAAATTGATGAGCGAAACAAAATATTATGGGAAAAACTGCTGAAAAATTATCTGCTAAATTTAATCTGTTGTTAAAATTCATTGAAATGAAACAAACAGTCGCCGATGCAAAACAAAAAACCTGTCACAACATAATGATTTCGTTTTTCTTTTTCTTTAATCTTAAAAAACGAGTTGCGTTTTAAAATATATAAATCGTGAGAGTTTTTAGCTCTCATGAGTTTAGTTAATGAAATTTCATGATTCTTTGATGTTTTTATACGTAAAATTTCTATGTTTATTAGAAAGTTAAGAAATTCTATTGTTTTTTCTACAAACAAGTTTTAAGAATATATATACGGTATAAAGTATTAAAAGTTTTAAAAGATTACTTATAGAAAGGAATCGAATTCCTATGGAGAGCACATTTGTGTAAAAAAGATTTTGAATTTAAGGAATAAAATCTAATACTTTAAGGTTATCATAAAATTGAGAAGAAAATATGGATAAAATACATCCATAAGCCATTGTTTAAGTGAACTTCTGTTTCGTGTACGAAATAGCATTTATAAACTTAATACTTTCAAATTTTAAAGGATTAAAATAAACTATAACCACATATTTTTATTAATTTTTAAGCTATTAATAAACTATATAAATCTTTTATGCTTAGAGTACCGTAAGTATCCATGAGATTAAATTTATTTTACGTATAAGTTATAGTCTAAGAAATTTGATTATATTAATGAATAGCCTGTCATATACGGAACTGTCAAATACACAAACAAAATTTCTAAGAATGAAATCTATAATTTGAACAATTTTAATACAATTAGAGCTATTAAAGAATTACATACATTGCAATTTAAAATTATGTCATTCAAAAATGAAAACTTTTAAGTGTGAGCTTATAAAAAATTAAAAGCAATGTTAATAATAATTATAATTTTATTAAAATAACTAAAATTAATTGCAGCAATTAAATTGAATCGATCAGATAATTAAATAAGCATTATATCCAGAAAATCAGTTTTGCATAATCAATTTCCTAATATTTATAATTAGCGAAAAATTACGCAATAATACAATAATTACATTTTCAGCTATTTTTTTCCAAATGCCCATAAAAATAAGGTCAAACTGTTTTTTAAAAATCAATTCAATTACATTAGTTTTAATTTCAGCTGTTTTTGAGAACAAGGCGAGCGTTTGTTTGTTTGTATTTATGCAAAATTTCAAAATTGTTAAACTATTGTGTCCATAAATGATTACCGGGCACTACACAAACACATACTGTACTATAAGGTCAAATGGATTCACATTTTTGTTTGTTATTCCACATTTGAACAAACCAGTCCCTGTCTGCTACTCTTTCTTTTAAATGCCAGTTAAAATTCTAAACATTCTTTCTCTACTTTACATCTTTTGTGCAATGCTTTTAACCTGTTTTGACAGATTCGCTTTCAATAATATTATTCTGTACAAAATAATTGAGTTAACTAAGAAAATAATTGTAGAAAATAGCGTTAAAATTATCATAAACGCCTATAAAATCAGTTTAACTTTTTTTCGTATTCACATCCGCTATGCTTTAATCTTGAATACTAAACTTAATTCATCGCAAATAAGAGTTTTATCACGTTTATGAGTAAACAATAATTTCTTGCATTTTCGTGTATAAGTAACATATTTGCGTGAAAGCCAAATACAGTATCATTAATCGAAACGATTATTCATTTGAATGATGGAATCATAGATCTTTGATTGACGTAATCTTTGAGACAAGAAAACTCATCGTTACGATGAGTTAATTCCAACACCACCTCTGCTTTACATTTATATTTTTTGAGTCATGACTTGTTTTGAATGCAAGGTCAAACTTGAACGAGAAATTCTTTCAGTCGTTTACTGGTTAACCCTACAGATTAAACCATTCATTTACAATTATGTGACGTAACAAATAATTTTTTGTTTCACGTCTGGGTTACAACTCAACAATAATTAATTTCAATTATGCGAACGATAATATTAATATGTACAGATATTAATAATTTTTTAAAAGTTAAACTCATATACTGTAAATAGAATTGTGAGTAGTTTCGCCAAATTAAAAATTTTTTGATGTGAACTGATTTTGTAGTCTCGATTTTATTTTTAGGATATAAGGGTTTTTGTATTTATAGCGTCACCCCTATAATACCCATTATCATCCAAAGCATGCACAAACAAATTGCTGTACTTTCTCCAATAAATCATATTATGTATGATGTTTACCAATTCTTTTCTATGATTATATAACTGCTAATGTTTTGACCACAAAATTATTTTGAGACTGAGTAATGTCATAAAAAATATTGCAAAAATTTAATAACTAAAAGAATAAAAAATGCCAGTTTTATTCGTCAGTGGCGTGTTTACCAAAAATTTAAGCATTCGTAATATTAGTTTTTCAAACCCCATAAAACATGTTTAATATTCATGGATTTTTTTCTGAACTTCGTTCGTTATATGATACTTGAAAACATTTTAGATTTATTGTAAACAAATATTATTTTAGTGCCATCAAAAATATTTTTGCTCAATTTTGTATATTGAATCAAACTTGTAAAATCATTTCCAATTACAAGCATTTAACCGTTTTCTTAAGCACTCAATTTTGGGTATGCAAACATTGAGTTAGAAAGTGTCAATCAATCTGAATTAAATTATTTAAGTTATTTGGCGTTATGTTAATAATACTTGTTTAATCTTACAATATTAAGCAGTGACGATCAAACCTTAAGATCAAAATTCTCGTAAAATAAATTTAATAACTAACATATTTTATTCGGTTTACATACATCAGTGTGTAATAAAACTTTATCTTAATTATAAAACAAATAAACGTTTAACGTAAATATCTAAATGATTACCAAATTATTTAATTCCTACAAATTTTGAACTTTATAATATGAACTTTAGAGAGTATATCAATCAAATAATTCGAAATAAACAAATTCAATCTCAAGATGTGTGTTGTTTCGCAAAACAAAGTGTTTTACTTAGGAATTTCGGTATTATCTCAAATCCATTGTTTCATCTTTTATTATTTATGTTTATTGCGATAACTTTAGCGCAATATATGATTGTCGATAACAAACGTCACTTAAATAATAAATAAAATTCCTATTGTACTCTAATTGATTAAATCTTCATATACAGAGATAGAATACCGCTAACTTAAAAAAATCTTATATAAAAGAAATATCATATGATATATGAAAGATGATTTATTATGATTATTTTATTATAGTTATTTGCAGTCTATTTTAATATAATTATTTAGCTCGCATTGTTTGATTTACACTGTAACATCTTCAACTATCAAAATATGTGTTCTATGACCTATGGTTCTTTAAATATAAATTTTGTTTATTCTTATTTTTAATTTATTAACACAAATATCCCAAATGTAAAGTTTAGATTAGATTATGATACATCTCTTTTACATACATCTCTAGTAATACCGCTATAAACCAATATGAATACTCCATTAGTTGTCATGAAATAACATTTTTAACAGTTTTAACTATGTTTTAACTAAAATTTTTAATGAATGCAAATAACTATTTAACGAGTGATAATATAATCTTTGAATATGATTTTCGAATACCGTAAAACTATTAACTTATTTATGACGTTATACCGGTATACGCAACAAATCAAGGTGATTGTCACTGTTTCACATAAATCACTTACATTATCACAAATTTGGCAGCAAAACCCGGTACACTATATAAAATGACAAAAATACAAATGCTCTCAAAATAAATGTTACCCTTATATCTAATCTATTTATACTTAATTGGCAATAACAGTATATCAAATAATCCAGTTTATTAATAAAAAGGTTCAGCACTTTTTTACGCAAAAAATATTATATTTATAGGGAATGAGTGTTACGCTACCGATCTATTCATTAATCAGATTGTGTTCGCGAGTTTACACTTTATTTCCATGACATTATTAACTGTGAATCAATAAAAGAATGCGCGTTTTCTAACACATATAACAACAATATTAACTAAAAAATGTACACACATGACAATAACAAATTTTTTTACTATTGGCATACAGTAATAATTTCCTCTTTGCAACTATTTTTTTGTGATACGTTTTAATTCTACCGTAAAATAACTAAATGTTTTTTTTTGCATTTATTTCGATAAGGAATTCCTGTCATAAACGACGTGAATCTTAATTTTAAGTTAATTGAAAACAGTATAATATTTTATAATTTTGTGTATGAAATACAATACTTATTTACTATAAGAGTATTTAAAATATTTATAATAAGCGCACAAATAGCTAACTCGTAAGGGTATTATTAATCACATTATCATATCATATATTTATTATTTTAAGCTCGAGAGTGAATGTCATGACACCAATTCTTAAATAAATATAAACGACTATTATAATATAAATATATAAATATTTATCATTAATACAAAGGTTTCAAAGGTGGAAAACAGTTAAAAGAAGAGGAAAGCGAACGACATTTACGTTATCAGTGTAACTAAACGTAACCATATGAACAATAATAGAGTAATCGTGTATTAATACCATATTATTGCCGATATAAACGTGAATTTTGAGAAATATAAAAAATTTATATAAAAAAATTATGAAATTTTTTATTAACGAAACTTTCGTTTAATGTAATTGGATGTGCGATTTTTTCATTGTGCCATAAAAATGATATTTAATTAGAAAATAGAAAGAAACAGCTAATTAAGATTTTTAGATAATGTATTAAGAAATGCAATGAATAAACGAAATGCAATCCAAACATTTACATAATTAAATTGGAAGTGTAAACGGGTAATAAATAAATAAAATATCTTTATTGTGAATCAAAGTTATAAACAAATAAAAATGTAAGTCATGGAAGTTTTCCTGACAATATTGATTGCATGGCTTTAGGGAAATATTTTGGAATTAATAAACAAAATAAATCACAGAAACTATTATATCACTTTAGTAATAATTGTGTGTATTACTAATTACATGTTTTGTAAATTGTTTTTGCGTAGTTTATTATAAAAATTATTATTTTTTATACTAATCTAATGTATGTAATGCAATACGTAATAAAATATTTTCTATATTTATAACTTTGGTACAAATTATGATCTCATCCTTTTTTGAAACTAACAGATAACGCACGCCTACGATGCGTTTCTTATATTATATTTACTATGAATGTCATTCAGAATACGACAACTTTCTTCGCGACAGTTCAACACAAACTTCCGAAAAGAAAAAAACATATATTTACTAAGATTTGATAAGAGTTGTACTAATATGTACGAAAACTAAATTTGATTACCAAGAAATGGCTTACTGTAACAGCTGATACTTTAGACATTAATATTACTGCAACACCGGAATGCATACACAAACAGTTGATAAATCAAAAAATAAATTTTAAATATTATTAGTTGATATCAATTTATCGAAATAAGCAAAAAAAATTGATATAAGTTTTTGAAATCGCATTACAAAAGCGAAAATATATTTCAAAATTCAAGTTTAATTGAAAAATTCCGAAAATATAATTCTAAGTAATAGTCTTTACCACAAAATATTAATTGCGAATTATCCGAAAACAGTGCCTTAAAGAAATGTACAACAATTATCATAAAATTCCGATGAAAAGTGTTTTTGTCAGTCAGTGAATGCGTGATTATGTGAAATGTCAGTTAACTTGAATAATAAAAGTTGACATTTTGATTTATTGAATAACATAAAAAATACAAGTATTTCAAACAAGATTAGATAAATACTAAAAATAATAGTTGGAAGTATATATCGACACAATTCATATCCAATATCCTTAAAAAATCACTTTAAATGCGTAAAAATAATTTTGTATAAAATATACAAAAATGTAAAAGTATTTATGCGGAATAACTATTTGCTAATAAAAAACGCGGTTAACATTGAATAATCGCACGCAAACCTGATTCGAAGATTTTCGACGAACGCATTCATAGACAGATCTTCGAGGAGTACAGCGTCTCCGACACCCACTTCTGACAGTCTGTATGCCATACCAGAGCACCAAGTTTTTCATGCACCACTAAAGTACTAATGTATTATTTTTTGAACACACAAAGTATTACAATGATCTAGTTTTTGAAAATATAACTTTTTTGTTGTGTTTCACTATTTAAGTATCATAGAAACAACTGTTAGATTAATATGGATATGTTGTTAGTAAAGAGCGGTATAAAATGCTTCACACATAACACACAAGTGTGTGATTTGGTAATAACGCGTAAAAACTTTTTATTCAGTTATGCTTGTATGTCACACATACACATATATTTGTGTTGTGGCGCTCAAAACGCGTTTGTAATACGCTTACACACTGTAATACACAGTAGTAAACGAAACACAACGGATGTGTAATCGTTAGTTAAAAACTGAACGCGAGAAAGCGAAAGAAGCAGATGTGAAATTGGAATAAAGTTGTTGACGGTTTCATTATTTCTATGTTTGTACTTTTTCCGATTCTCTAAAGCTTACATTTTTAAACATTTATCTGATATATTATAAGCTGTTATAATAATTATTTTGTGTGCAAAAAATTTTACTAAATACTCAAAGGTATTTTGCATTTTTCTATAAAAATGCATTTTCTACAGAATCTATATATGTGTTTTTACAGTAGAAAATGCATTTTTTATATTTAGATGCATTTATTCAAATAATTTAATAAATAATTTCGTTTAAGTAATATACTGTACATATAATTTTCAAACTAATTAGTTAAAAGCTGAGATTATGCTTCATAATTAGCCCAATTTCGCACAAAGTTTCATTAAATTGAAGATTTTGTAAGATTCGGGCAAAATAAACCTTCTTATCACATTTAGATGAATAAATAAAATAAAATAATAGTTTTACGGTCGGTTTCCTTAAATTTCATAAAATGAAACCGTTTGAAGTTTTAAAGGAAAGCTGCGCTGTTGTACAACTTGTACATAGAAAACTTTGGCAAAGATATATAAAGTAAAAATATTAATGCATTATGTTATAAACTTATGATTGCATAATAGTTAAAGAATGGGTGGAAACGAAATTTTCCCCATAACCTGTTTAATTTCTTTGCGGTAAAACTAAAAATTTTGTTTAACTTACGTGCAAATTTTATAGATATCTCTTTAATTTTTATACTTAGTTTATATATTTTGATTTATAGAAAGTAAATTAAATTCCAAATAATGTAAAAAATGAATTTTATTCTCGTTGGGTAATATTCTAGAACAGGATAATTCTTTAAATAAACAGAATAAAAAATTAAAAAATATAGAATATTCTGTAATCTTACTATTATTTTTAAATTGAAATAAAACAAATCTAAATGAAAAAATAATAATTAATGATTTAATTATCTAAACACAAAATTTCCGTCTAATAATTATGTTACAGTTTTTCAGAACTTTTGGATTTTGTTATTTCCCGACATAAATGAAAATATTTATAATTATATTATAATTATAAATAACTTTAGTCTTAATGATCACTTCATTATGTTCAATTTATTGAAGAGAAAAAAATCTAATAATAAAATAAATTGTCAAAAAATACTTATTTGGTATATGATACTTCTTAACATTTGACTTATTATCAAAATACCGAAAAATTATTGAGTTTAAGTAGTGTGAGGGCGATAATTGGTGGGGTCGACCCCAAACTGCTCTGTTTGCATATTCAGTATTACATACAGTAATTTAATTTGTTTCATATTTCATCATAGACCTCCTGCTTTGATTAAAGTATTTTCAAGATATAATGTTGTTTGTTGTAATAAGTTTTGTTTAATAGAAATGTATTTCAATTTCTATTCTCTCTAATAATACTGTAAGTTATATTTTAAACAATTAAAGTGAAATTTATTTATTATTTACAAAATTCTTTATTATAGTGAAGAATATCCACGCATAAACAACATATTAATTAGTTTTCAATCCTAAAATTTAATATACGTTAGAAAAAAATGAGTTAAACGTTTTACTTTATAACCGATCGATCACTAGATAGTTACGCATCTTCTATTAAAACATGAATGAATAAACTTGAGTTTATAATTGATTGGTTTCGTAAATCGTGTAAATGAATGTGACGATAGCCTTAACGTGAAAAACAAAATTAGAGTATAAAAATTGATTTTAGAGGAATAGAATAATACCCGGCATTATTGCTTGAAATGGTATCATAAATTGCGCAAGAGTTTCATCTTTGCCAGCAGTGTTGTGGTCTTTCACGTAAAAATATAGAAAAGCCAATTCCGTATAATGAATTAAAATTTTACATTTTTCGTTCCAAACCGGATTAAAACCTTTAAATATATATATGATAAGAGCACTTCCTTCATTAAAAATATAATTCTCAAAACACATTTGAAATTAACAAACCATTATTTTTAATGTAATTCGTTTGATACGTGAATTTGTCCGATTCGTGTCCATAAACATTAATTTTAACGTACGGATCAATAATTTCTCCGTCGATCTCTTGTCCAGGTTTAGGTATGTGTTGACCACTAATTATCGTTATTGTGATCTGTTTAGGTTTAAAGAACATTTCTGATAGATCTCTCGAATCTTCGATTTGTTGGCGTAAAACTTGTGGCTTTAAAACGTATCCACACTTTCCATTCAAAGAAAATAGCGCTTCATTTAATCTTAAATTTTTATCCCACGATTGGTAATTAAGCGCAACAATTTGACAGCCAATTCTCCAATGAGGTGTTGGATCATAATTGCTTGAATCAGTTCGCAACCCTTTCGGATAAATGCGAGACAAATGTTTTTCGTTATACATCATGTAATTTTTCGAGTCGTTATCAGCCAATTCAAGAGACTTTGTCTCCATTATTGATGCCATTTCATTAAATTTCCCTACAAGTTATTGGGTTTATATTAAGTTAACTGAAACCACAATTTTTAGATTAGAATTATCTCTAACTTACAATTATTGTTACAGTCGTCGAGTGAGGAGAATTTTTTCGCCACACAGTAATTCACTATATCTGATAATTCTTGAGTGATATGAGTCTAAACGCAAAATTTAATTCATTTAATATATTTAAGTAAATAATTATTAGCATAAAAAATTACTTTAATCTTTTTAAGCGCACTCGCGTGTTGTTTTTGCTTACTAGAACCGTTATTTAGCTTTTCATGAGTCGAAGGGTCGGAATCGGCTTTTTCCGATCGATTGGTTTGTTCCGTTGAATCGAATACTTTCGATGTCGAAGCTTTTTTGCATTTAATTATTACTTTTTCTAGAAGCGATTCAGGCGATGGCCAAACAGTTTCGTGCTCTGATACCGGTTTCAGATTTAGTTTATCTATAAATTGAGTCGAATTAATTGTTTAACATTTTTAAATCTCTAATTTAAAACTTAATAATTAAATATTAAAAAATGACAAATTGAATACTTCCTAAATTATTAACGAAAAGTGCTGCGATCTGTTTTTGCTGTTCGGCACTGCAATGATTCTCAATCGACAGAATAATTGGATACGAAGACGTTTGGAATCCATAATCTCGTATGACGTCAATCACGTCTCGCAGAAATATTTTTGAAGTTAATGTGTGTCCGTGATATATCACTGGCTCATTGTCGCCGTCCCATACGTCCACTAATTATATAAATTCAATACTTATTTAGATTAATCAATAAGCTATTGATGAGATGTCAAAACAATTTATTTTGGATATGTTTTAGTAATTAATTGAATTTTGAGCTCTTATCTCATTTAAAGCGATCGGAAAATATAAAAGATTTTTTAAAAATTTGTCTGAACTCATCTTTAACTTAATAACATAATACTTTTCATATAGAGCTCACATAAAGTTAACCGAACAAAATCAGTTCAAATTTATTTCATTTACATTTTTGTTCACCGTTTCGTTTAATTGATTAATGATATTTTTTCAAGATTTATGCTTACATTCAACACATCTGCATCCTCTAAGAAGAGCCATCCTATAAGCCTCGATACTACTATCGCCGTATATTTGATTGCTCAACAAATATCTGTAATGAATAAAATTAAAACCATGTCTTAATGTGTTAGTTAATTAGTGAACGCGTGCTTACGTATTATGAGATGAAGCGATGTAATAGTGAGTTAATGGTTGCGACATATCTTGACAAACCACACGATGAATTCGATTAAATATGTCGAAATCCGGTGACAATAATAAATTCTGAAATCCTACGCATATTTGAGCATAAATTTATAACATTTTCTGGCAGAGTTATAAAATCGTACCTCTAATTGTTAGAAATCCCAACGATTGTGTCTCTTGTGGTTCATATATTTTTATATACATTTCACAATCTTTTAATGTTATATCTGACATCTAATTGAAATCATAAATATATTTATTGCCAGCATATATGCACATATAATTAAATCACCTTTTGTTCTTGAATTAAAAACTTTAAGAGTTCTTCGGATCCCATTATTGTGCTGTTTCTGATCGAGTATCTAAATATTCATTTTCAAACAAATATGATAATCAGTTATACCGCACAACAAAATCTAAAATCTTTTAATTTGAATTAAAATTTTGATTTGAACAGTTACTTTCAATTTTAAATATTAAAAATATTCTTACTTTTTAAAAATTTGTTCTAATTCTGGACGCCATATAAGCGATAAATAGAACTTATAAAATTCTTCTTCGTCTAAAGATTCTTCGCCAATCGCTGTATTTTTCCGAAAATTTGCTGTCTATTAAAACTCAATTAGTATTACTAATCGTGAAATAAAAAGCTTATTAACTTACGCTTACGTTAAATAAATATTTTACTTTTCGTTTGTTCATTGAAATATTCAAGTTATTAAGTAGCGATGAAACTTCGCTGAAATCTAAGCTTCCATTATTATTGTGATCAGATTCGCGAAATTTTCTCTTCAGCCAACTATTCGAATATAATATTTTGTATCATTTATGATATATATTATTGTATGGTTATAAGGTCTACCGTATATCTAATATATCTGATTGTAGATATACTATGGTTATGATCTCTAGTAGTACTTAAATTAAAGTTTGATCATTCTCTAAAATTCATATTATATATAATTCAGTGAAATAAAATTTTTAAGCGTAACCTACTTTTCATATTCATTCTCTTTATCCTGTTTCATATGCAATGCGACTAAAAAACTCAGTCCTTTGACCCATAGATCACGGACATCACTAGTTTTCGCAACTAAATCAATGGATTGGTTTCCTTTTTTAATAATAACCGAAAAACACTGATCTTCGTTAAGATTTGGCCAGTTTTTTAATTTCTTATTGCGTTTAATTCTAGACTCCACTTCGTTAAACCTGTCAGTGTTCCATCCTTTACGGATTTCTATCATATCGCTTACATTGACTGTAATTATATATGCGATCATTACTTATACGACTAGATTAAGGTTTCCCTTACTGTATGG
Source organism: Phthiracarus crinitus (assembly GCA_034698025.1). Lineage (NCBI taxonomy): Eukaryota > Metazoa > Arthropoda > Arachnida > Sarcoptiformes > Phthiracaridae > Phthiracarus > Phthiracarus crinitus. The sequence goes on from JAQGAW010000013.1 coordinate 45,576, forward strand.
CAATTCTTTGCAGAAAAACCGTTTTCTCGATGGAGAATAATGCAATCGCATATTGTCTAAATCGAGACAGTAATCTCGTTGGTAAATCTTTTTCACCGAACGAAACCTATGAAGTTTTGTGCCGCCATTAAGAATTAAAACTACTTCTTCGGTCGATTGACTTGATTCTAACCAAAAACAAAATATACATCTTATAATTAATTCTTATTTATAGAATTAATCAAATCGAAACTTTAATCCAGTTATGATAAATCTTTTGCAAATCTGTACCAAACGTTATGTCTGTTATGTTATGATCATAGAGCGGATTATTAGGGTCAAAATCTTGAATATTAGAGTAGGGTAAAAGGGTATAAAAATATACAAATTAGGGTCAAAATACGGGTATCAAAATTCTATATAAACAGTAATTATAATCTATTTTAAAGTTTTGATGGCATCATATGGAAAGAAATCTCAAGTATTATCTGAATAATAGTGTGTTAAAACACAATTCCTTAAAGTTCTAAACATAAAGTAAAAATTAGGGTTATTTATGGCGTTAAATTGAAAATAAGGGTAAATTAGGGTTCAGAAACAAATAAGGTTAAATTAAGTCATAACCAAAAAATCACTTCTATAAATTTAATTAATGCTTCCACTATTTAAAATGAGCATTTTTAACTTTAATTTTTCAAAAAATTTTTTAATTTAAATGTTTTTATTAACAAAGAATAAGAAATTTAGTGCTATATTTAAAATTTAGGGTAATTTATGGTGTTAAATTTGAAATTAGGGTAAATTGGGGTTCTGAAGTAAAAAAGGGTAAATTAGGGTAATTTAGGGCATACCCTAAAAATCCGCTCTATGGTTATGATTTAATAAATGTATTATTAAAAATTTGACCTAAAACCGTATTACAATGAATATGTTTGTATTCCAAGGCTTGAGTTAATTCGGAGAAAATTAGGCGGCAAACAGAGAATGCAAAATGCTAGGCATATTGACATAAGTAAAAATGAAAATATAGGCTGAGCCTAAGCCTAATCGGTAGGCTCAAGGCAGACAGGTTAGAACATATATGAGGCTAAGGCTATAGGCTTAGGCTCCAAAAATGATTTGTAGGCTTAGGCTTAGGCCAGCCAATTATCCAATAACCTTAGACTGTAGGCTCGAACAAAACAATAATTCTAAACATTTTTTATTATTGGCAAAATTTTAATTTTAAATTATTTATAATAAGTGACCGTATTTTCTAAAAACAATATATTTCAAAGGGATGTGTAATAAATACTTGAAACTATAATGCTTTTCTTTATTCTATACTAACTAATTTATACATTATATTATTTTACTATGCTTTACGATTTTAAAATTATTACGCAATACAGCCTACAGGTTAGTCAGCCTATTTTTTGTTTAGGCTGTAGGCTTAGGATCCTGAAAAAATGATAGTCTGTATGCTAAGACTTGAGTTAAGCATAAGGTTAGTCTGCCTAAAACTTTCATCTCTAGACATAAGTTAAGATCGAAACGTAACTTATTCAAAGTTTACCTCTACTGTTACAATAGACCAAAATAACACGAAAATGGTAATATTTGGCATAACATTGAATTTATATTACTATATTATTTTTTATAATCAATTCTAGTATGCAATTATTTTAGTTTTTACCTTGAGCTTGAAAATGCATTGAATGGAAACACGTTATTAAAAGTATCGATTAATCATTTTATTTGGCCTTAAGAAACATCTTTTATTAGTGAATGTCTAGTTTTTTTCGAGTTTTCCGTAAAAATAAAATTTAAATATAAACATTTTATACCGTAAATGATTAAAGAATAAGTGTATATAATATGGTAAAGACCTACAATTAATATCATAATTAATGATTGTAAAAGTAGAAATGGTTGAGGTATATATGCGTATATAAGATAAGTTAATATAATACTAGTAATAATAATCGTTTTATTATCACACGTATCGATCTAAATATAATGTGATAAAAGTTTAATCGGAATAATTAATTTAACAAAACATTCAAAAAAAATTTTAATTTTTATATTAGTTTCCGTATTTATCAAACTTTTTGATGATTTTGATCAAACTTTTAAATTGAATGAGAAATCAACTTTCCCTGTTTTACGTTAATGATATACCAGGCATTGTGGCACGTATTGTACATATACCAGGTATCAATTTTACGTATTATAGACAGGGTGTCCCAAGTGGGGTCTGGGTGGGTATGCCCCCTCCCCAAAAGTAGAAAAAGTTGACCCCCAACCAAAATGTTGAGATTTCAAGGACATAAAAGTTGAAAATTTTGAAAAATTTTTGGTCAAATGTAAAAAATTGTCTATCCAAACCGATGAGTTTTGCGACCCCTTTAAATTTGGGTTAAATTTTCAAAAAATGTTAAATTCGCTGTATTTTTATTGTGGGCGTGGTTTAGGTTTTCGTCGGAAAATTTTTTTTAAAAAATTGTTTTTTAAAATGTTGGGTCGATAGGTAAAATATTGTCCGCTAAATCCGATGAGTTTGACCCTCCACCTTGAATTTTGAAAAAAGCCGAAAGGAGACCCCCTATACCATCCGAGCATGGGACACTCTGATTCTAGATAATAATTATTATTTTCAAAGTTAGTAATGCCTGGCAAACGTTATTCACTGTTCGTAATAAGTGATCAACAATGTAATTAATAATTAAAGTCAAAAAATATTTAATGAACTAAAATTTTTACTAAACTATTGAATAAACTCAGAATATATTACAAAGTGAGCTCATTATGAATGTTCATTCTCTTTCTTGATTTATTTAAAAGTCTACCATCTTTATACGATTAATATGACAATAATATAAATTTAATTCACGTGTATGGGTAACATTATTCGTTTATGGGTAACATAAAACTTGGAATTTATTAAGGTTTTATGTTATAAAATATAATTATTGGGATTTTTATAACATAATTTTCGATCCTTTCCCGTCCCTATATTTTAAATGCCAATCCCTTCATAATAAATTCCAAGGAAATTGACTGAATCCCAATCCAAAAAACAATATTCCAAAACTAATTGTTTTTCAAGTTTTTTATTAGTTTTAACATCAAAACTCCAAGTGAATGTTCAGATTCATAGATTCATTATAAATCAATAATTATTAATACATAATTACCTCCAATTATTTGATTAAGATATTTGCTTCTTTTGAAATTATCGTGTTTTTGTTCCGACTCTAAGAAGAAAATTATTAAGTTGTAAAAATAGAAATTTTTTAGATTTATATTTTGTAAAAGAAAATAACCAAACATAAGAAAACTTTAATTAAATTAAAATTATATTTATATTTTTAAATACTCTAAAAATGATGCTTTTTTCATTGAAAACTTTCATATAAAGATATTTTAAAGCAATAATTTTAGTTTGCAAATACCGTATTCAAAGCATAATTAATTTTGTAATTTAAAAATCAATTGACATACAATAAAAAATTTACTCTTACGGTTCAATTCAATTGTTGTCGCAATATTTGGCTTTTCAGTTAAATTTTGATCGTTTGCGTCTGCATCCATCGCTATAATGTTTAGTTCTTCAGTCTAATCGCAATCAAAAAACACAATTCACTGCCGATTTCACAATCGAAATGATCTTGAATTTGTAAAGTGAAACACAATTATTATGCGTGTTATGAAGAAATTGAAAAACGTAAAAGTTTTCTATACAAAGAAAATCCGAAGCAAAAGAAATATAATTAAGTATTGTTCGATTTTTAACTGTAAAATATGTAATCAGCCAAATAGCAAACGTTGAATTTTAATACCGGTTATTGAATTATTTAATATTTGTTCATTTGTGCTTTAAAATAGTGGAATAAAAACGATTAAAGGATATAATTAACGGAAACATGAACTATGATTTTTATTCAAACATTTATTTTACTGAAAGTGTTGTTCACATCACTAATATTTGCTGTGTTTAAAAAAATTCATACTCGTTTAACGTTTAGTTTTAATAATGGACACACTAAGCGCGCGAATATATTCTGATTCGTATTGGTTGGGATTTGTCAGAGCAGTCTTTAGTTTCTGTTATTGGAGTTGTATGGCAGTCATTCACTAGAATGCCTCACATAAAAAGTATTTTAGTATAAAAACAAGTTTTTCTACTTTTCCTTCGTTTAGCGGAACATAAACAAAACAAATTATTGTAAATTTAAAATAATAAAATGTGTTTTAATAATGAAATCAATTTACAAAATTCTTCATTCAAAAGTTTGTGTTATAATAAATTTTGTAAATTTAAATGTAATGAAAAGTTTAGTAATGATAAGTTAAATGAATTTAATTTATATTAAAGTACAGTACTTAAAGTATAATTATCATTCGGTACTCATGTACTCACACACATTCCTATGCTCACGAGTCAGACAGCATTGCCCTCAGCGATCAACGTTAATGTGAATTACAGTGTTTTATTCGAATGTCAAATTAAATTGACTGAAAAGTTTTTGATAAAATTGTTTAATTCTATTGTTCAGAATATATTTTACATCTTACTGTAAAGATAAAAATATAGTGAAAAATAACCGTTCAATAAGGAAATGTAACTTACAGTTAATTTTGAACTTTTAAACCAATCGTTTCGTTCGGACTAACACTTTGAAAATCAAAACATTGATCAAAACTTCACGATTATATAAATTTAAGTTTACACAAATATTTAAGTTGATTTTATTCATTTAATACTTAATAATTTGTTATATCTTGATTTCCTTAAATCATATGTTAGACGGTTTTGGTCTACCCTTGAAAACAGTTTTAGTAATTTAACTCTACATTTACAGTTAAGAGATAATTATGATAATTTTGCCAAATATATTATAAATAAATATTCATTTACAAGTACTGTGTGAGTTTTATGAAGTAATTATAACACATTTATTTAATAAATAGGTAATCATCAATTAAATAACAACTTTTTTGGATGCCGTAATTAACTCGTGTCTAACAATTTTCCGTGAAAGTGTAACTTAACTTTAAAACTGCTGAAAGCAATAAATTATTAGTATCTAATATTTAATCAAAAACCATAATTGTTAGTATGGGTAATGTAAATTGAATGCAACCTTGCATTCTAGCAGTCACTAAGTGATGGTTGTATGTTAAAGCATTATTTACTAAGAAATGATTAATAAAGTAATAAATCCTTACGTTTTTTGAAAGATTTATCGAAAAATTTTATTTGATGATGTTTTGCAAATGTTATACAATTAACATTAGCCATTGGTATAGCAATATTGAATGCAATAACACGTTCCAATATCACTAATATGCTGAGGAAAATTTTCTCAAGAACCTTATTTGTGAGGTTGTGATTCTAAAACATATACTAATTGGCATCAGACGAGTTTAGTGTTATATGTTACGTAACATTGCATAACGCTTATTACTTTCTATTTGTTTGATTACGTAACATACCTTAACACTTAAATTATAGCTAAAAAATCTCACTAACCTTATATTTGATTGGAACATATGTGCATCATTTAATAGTATTAAATTAATATCAGTAAACCTGAGCTTAAATTTGAGCTTTTATTCAATTTGAGTTGAGAAAACTATTAATATAAACCTAAAATTTTAATTTTAAATTTTACTGGTACTATAAGATTTCTGCATTAATCTGTAAATCTTAATTACTAATAAAAAAATATGATTAATATCTTAACAAAGCAAAATTATTTTTAAGCTTAAAGAAATTAACGAGTAAGTTATTTAATAAGATTTACAGCTCAAGCTCACTAGAATAAGCTTGAGCTTGAATTTCTTGAACTAAAGCTCATACAAATATGAGTTTTGAGATTTAAACTATAAACTCGAAAACTTTGATCTTAGATTTAATCCATAGTTACACTCCGGTCGAGAGCTCTATGGGGGGAACAGATCCTGGTAATCTCAATTTTTATAGGTGGGTCAAAAACTCATCGGATTTAAACGACAATTTTTTTACTTCGGACCTAAATCTTTTTCAAAAATTTTTTTGCCAAATTTTTTCTTCAACAAAAGCCTAAACCACGCCCTCTAGAAAAAATCAACCAATTTAAACGATAATTTTTTAAAATTTTGACCAAAATTTAAAGATGTCACAAAAACTCATCGGTTTTGATGCACAATTTTTAACATTTGACCAAAAATTTTTCAAAATTTTGAATTTTTTTCGTCCTTGAATTTTTCAAATTTCTAGGGGTGGTCAACCCTTGGCTCGAACCCCTTTTGTGTAACTACGAGTTAAACTTTTCGTAATCATTATATATTCATAAATAAATCCGATTTGTGACATTAGATGTCAGACTATGTTACATATGCATTACATGTGCTTAACATCTATAATTTAAATGTTCAACAAAACCATTTAACCATTAAAACGTTAATATAATCAGTAAACATAAAACATGAGCGAATTAATGATCATAACTCGTGGAACTAAAGGATTAGATTTAATCAAAGGTTACGATGGTTTCCAGCACTTATTATCGATCGCTGACAGAGAAGTAAAATGCATTGACGTTTGTTCGGACGGAACACATCTGACATATGCCACCACTGATAATATAGTGAGAGTGGTATCGCTTCCAAGCGGTGATCAAGTGTTCGAAGTGAGCGTAAACGCGAATTTCGTTCAATTATCGCCAAAAGCGAATATATTGTTGGTTTGGCACCACTTCTCTGGTTCGCACCCAAACAATCTCCATCTGTATAGCGTTCACACTGGCGTTCTTCTCACCGGTAATTCATTGATTAAAGTTTAGATTCAATTTTAATATTGTTTTGAATGCAGAGTTGAGTCAGAAGAAGCAGTCGCAGAATAGACTGGAATGGACTGAAGACGAATCGGTTTGCGTCCGACATCTCAACACTGAATTGCATTTCTATGTCAACAATATGTTCGACAAATACGTGACGAGACTTGTGGCGCAAAAAGTGAAAGAATACTCAATCGCCACTAATAAATACAATGGCAATCATTACGTTTCGTGTTACTCCGCTGGTGTCAAAGGTCAGCCAAGTTTCGTTAAGCTATACCAATATCCGAAATTTGAAGGCATTCCTGTGGCGCACAAGAGTTTCTATAAGGCTGACGATATTCGGTTCAAATGGAATCAAAAAGGTATACAATATTTTATTGATTATCTTTAATTATTTGATTTTTGATTTCTCAAAGCGGTATATGTTATTAGATTTTAGTAAATTTATTTGTGCGAACATATCTTGATTACGAAATAGCGCTAAAAATTATGTTAAATTGTATTCAAATAATTAAGTTTATTTTTTACCAAAAATGTTTAGGCGATGCGATACTATGCCACTGCTCGACAGAGATCGATCAAACGGGTAAAAGTTATTACGGCCAACAGTCTCTTCATTACTTAGACTTAAAGGGCGACACATTTATCGTAACACTTGGCAAAGATGGACCGATTCATAACGTTGAATGGATGCCATCCGCCAAAGAAAGCATATTTTGCGTGATTTACGGCTTTATGCCATCGATTGCCGCATTATTTAATAATAAAGGCGATGTAGTGTTTCAATTCGGCGAACCCGCGATGAGAAATAACATCGCGTTTAATCCATTCGGAAGTTTGGTAGCGTTGGGCGGGTTTGGGAATCTTAAAGGAGGCATTCAAGTCTGGAGTTTGAAGGATAAACAATTGATTTCGGAATTTAAGGCGACGGACACAACACATATTAGTTGGTGTCCGAATGGCGTGCATATTATGACGTCAACCACTTCGCCCAGACTTCGGGTCGGAAATGGGTTCCGAATTTGGGACTATAATGGAAATTGTGTTTATCAAAATATTTACGACACAAATACCGAACTATACGATTGTTTGTGGCGTCCAATGATTAATAAGTTTACTGAACCAGTTATAAAAGATGCACCAAAAGGAGCGCAAACGGTTAAACAGCCCGAACCGGCGAAGTATGTTCCGCCACACATGAGAACACAGCAAAACGCTTCAAAACCAAATGCGAAAACAGTAAAACCGGCGAATTCGGCGCCAAATCCAAACCCAAACCCATTGAGCGATACGGAGAAGAAAATCAAGAATTTGAAGAAAAAATTGGAGCAAATAAGTAAATTAAAAGAGTTGCAGAGTTCAGGTAAACAACTCGAAAAAAATCAATTGGAAAAGATTACTAAAGAGGAGGAACTTCTCGACGAATTAAGTGAATTAAATTTAAACTGATATGTGATATAATTTTGTGTGCTTTTGATTTTCGTCACATGTATTATTGAGTTATAAAACCTATTTTTATTAAATGATTATTTCACTGGAATTCTATTGATTTATGCGTTTGACGTTATGTTTCGCAAATATATAAGATATGATTTGTTTCAATAATAAAATCATTTTGTTTTCGTCATAAAAGTGACTAATATTTAATAAATATGAAAAATCAGATAATATTAGGTAAATAGCGTTAATTATTTTATTCTAAAGATTTGTTAAATGATTCATGAAAAGCTAAACTAAACGTTTTACAAGTAATTATTTCGTTATTATTATATAAATGATTGTAAATTCATTATCCTATACCGCGTAAGAACACATTTGTGGTGAAAAAACGTAAACAAACCTTAATATAAAATAATTGATATACAATTTAATTGATTTTTGGAAAATAATTAAAAAAACTTGAAATATGAAATTCATTTCTCGTTATATTTGCATAGAACTAGTTGTCGATAGTCTTTGTGTCCCCACATTGAAGCGGCGTGAGAGTCGAGTGGACTCTCGAGGTTGGGTTCCGCGAGCATCGACTGTATCGACAATAATAGAGTGCGAACGCCGTAAAGCGCTGACCACTTCTCCTTAAGAATATCGATACAGATATCTCCGTCTGAATTGATGTTCGGGTGAAAACAGTGTGTGACGAACGCGACGAATGGCGGACAATACGGGTATTTCGGCGAAAACGTTAGCGAAAGCTTAAACTTGAGTCCGTCGTAAACCGAGTCTTTTGGTCCGATTATCGTTGCCATCCATTTGAACAGATCATCGCCGACAGGAAATGCCGAGATATTGGTGTCGCAATTCATCACTAATTCGGTTAACTCTTTGTGAAGACGTTTTGTGGCTGTTTTGCCGTTATGTTCGTTAATCGCTTCCATTGATATGTCTAATCGCTTATTGTCTATGATTTACGTGAGTCAGTAATGTCGTCGAAAAATATGAGATCAGTTGTGAACGTTTTAATAATAACTTAAATCAGAATTAATTATCTCTAATGGGTTTTGAGTGGAATGCGTTAACAATCAACTGATCGATTCGTATAATCATATAACACTAACACTCACTCACGACACTGCATATTATTGTCGCGTATATTTAAATTTATAGTCGTTCACGATTGGCTCAAACGTGTAGTGTAGCACTATTTCTATCCAATCACGAGCGCACTAAATTTAAAAAATTATTTGGTGTGTTAGCGTTTGGTATTTGTGTTTACAGGTTTTTCGTTTGTAATATAAACTTTTAACTTACGCTTTCGTACGCGTTTTATCATTTTCCAAAAAATCTTTCGTTGAATAATTTTAGTGGCGCGACAACAGCTGTTTCCACTACAGCTTTATTTGATCAGTTATGCCCAAATATTACCACAAGTTTCGATAAGGATAATATAAACTTTATAAACTCTATGCCACAAACTTTAGCAAACATAAGTTAATTGAATAATTGCAAACTTTTGGACATATGTTTCAATAATTACTTTAGTGCTGCGGCACTGATCATAAACTCTCTTTGGAACTCTAACCCGAACTGATCTATACCTTTAGAGTTATTTAAACAATTTTATTTTAAATTGCTAGATATTGAATAGGATTATATGCTTATGTCACTGAAAAATTATTATTCCTTTCATAGTCTAAGTACAAAAAATTCAAATTAATTTATATCTGTGATTAAAAATTAAGAAAATTACGCATTTATAATGATTAAGGAATAAAGTTAAATGATTGAATTATTAAAAATAAAATCTGTTTTATTAGCGAACGCTTTCAAATATAATTAAATAACTTAAATTCTGATGATGTTCTATGAGTCTCGTAAAAATTCAAACCTTAGGTTATGGCATAAAAAGTAAGAACAGTATTCCCGACTCTCGTCACTTGAGTCTCGGGTACTGATTCAAGAGGTGGTGTGGCTTTAAATCGACATTTGTTAATTACTAGTGCGACAATTATATATATATATAAATTGAGTTAAAAATCTTAATTTTATTTGAGTAGAGATTATTGGCATATTAAATGCTTCTAATCTATGAAATAAATTAGTAGGAAATACTATCATTTTAAAAAATTCTAATTACTTTTAATAAAATTAACATATGGAATTAAATTTAGAAATTTTGACTTATTTTAATGAAATTAACTATTTAAAAGAGTCTTAAAATTTCTTCATTAAATACTGTATACTCTTACTTAACCACGAAACATTTAAAAGTGCTTTTATTTTATTGTTTAAAAAACTATGAATTTGAATATACTAAAAATTTAATTATTTTAGGTAAATAACAAAAAAATGATTGAAAATACTACCAAAAATATTTAATATTACGTAGTATTGTAATATACCGATTGGAAGCACACTTTTTGATAATTTTACTAATGATTGGACTAATAGAGAAAAATTTGATTTGACGAATGAGCTTAAAATCCATTAAAATTTATAGATCTATCATTATAAACTTTTGGCTTCAAATATTTTAGGCTGAAAAGGGCTTATAATAACTGACACGTGTAAAATTGGAAAATCAGAGCATGTATTTTATGCTGATCTCTAAGAAAAATTTGATTTGATTTTTATTTGATTAATATTTTAACGATTTGTATTTAGATAAAGACTTTTTTAGTCACAAAAATGCTAATCATATATATAAATCTCATAATTTGTTTGTCTGTCTGTCCCTTTATAGGCTCCTCCCCTGGGAACCCCACCCCCTCGACACCTATATCAATGGATCCAGCTTGAAGAGTCTAGAAAAAATGGGGGGTTTCGAGGAGGTGCGCCCTACTTAGGGGGTTGAGATAAGAAAAATTGTAAATTTTGGGTCAGAGTAGGGTCATATAGGGTCATTGTAGGGTCAGGGTTGGTCGGGTGGTCGGGTGGGTAGGGGTGGTGTCGGAAGGTAGGTCGAGTCGAGTGGTGAGTCGGTTCGGGTGGTGTGTCGGGTCGGGTGGTGGGTCGGGTTGGGTGGTGGGTCGTGTTGGGATGTGGTGGTTTGGGTTGGGATGTGGTGGTTTGGGTTGGGATGGGATGGTATGGGTTGGGTGGGGTAGGATGGGTTGAGATAGGGTGGGATAGGGTGGGATAGGGTGGAGTGGATATGATGGGTTGGGGTGGGGTTGGTCTTGGAGGGTTGGGGTCTGTCGGGGTGGGTTAGGGTTGTTTGGTGTTGGTCTGGGTGGATTGGGAATAATTTTGAGTAGTGGATCTGGTTAAGGGACGGATGTTCTTATTTAAAACCATTTTATCCCGACGAAGTCGGGCTTAAACTCTAGTCTTCAATATTTGGTGTTTGTAACGAGTTTTGCTGGCTATAATGAAATTTAGTAATTTTGGTGCTTTGGTTCTAATGATGAAATTTTGGGATTTCCATAAAATCACAATTTTGTTTAACTTTTAACCTTTAAGCATATATACAGTAAGACTCACTCGAAAAATCAAGAAATATTCAATGTTATTGGATAATTCATGTATTCTGCGGATAATTCTCATCATTCAAATAACTTCACGCATGGATGCGGATTATTATTTTTTATGTTTGAATTCATTGATTTGAAATTTTCCCATTTGTTAAAATAAATTCATTGTTTTGATTAGAAGCACAACACTCTTCCTTAAATGACTAAATAAATTGGAAAATCCTATCTTTCTTTTTCACGCTTCTTTATTAAACAAAATAATATAATTTAATTTATTAAAACAAATGGAGTGGTAATAAAAAAAATATTCTTTCCGTATACTATGTTAATCGACACAAAAGAGGCTGTAATTGCGTAATAAGATGACTAAAATAGACTTTTTACTGCCAACTTTTACTTTAATAGATTAGTAATATTAGCATAAAGTATAATAGCAATCCTTTTATTAGAAGTTATTTTGTGCGATGTATTCATTAAACTCAGCGTTCCATTTAACGTGTCATTCAAATTGATTTTCGCGTAACTCCGCGTCTCAACAATGATATCTCTATGGCTAAAAGTTTCGCTTCCGAAACGTACACTTCTGTGATATCATTGAAAAGAGCGGCGCAATAGTGTGAAATCGATTTTTTCTATTAAGAGTGTTCGCTAAGGATTTCTTGCTAAAGTTAACGGTAAGTTCAAAGTATTAATAGAATCAATGTTTAACGTTATAAAGTACTGTATACTTATAAATAATAATGGTAAGGTGTGGCTCAATTAGTTGCTATAATATATCCATCCATTAATACTATATATATTAGTAATACAATTATAATTCTGGTAATAAATTCTACCAATTATTCTTAGTGATGGCAAAAATCTCAAAGTGAGCTTAAGCGGGCGAGTGCTGAGATGATCTGAGCTGAGCATAAGCTCGATTTATTGATGTCCAGGAGCTTGAAACTTAAGATAAGAGCTCAAACTTAATTGAACTTAAATATAAGCTCAAGTTTAAAGCTTGGGTTTAGAGCTATTTGATCTTGTAATCCAACCAAACTATTATATGTTGAAATTCATACTATAATATATTTGAATATAATTAATTGTATTTCATAAATATTGTATAGCTTGAAAACTAAATAAATTTATAAATTTGGTTTATTAAACCTTTTTTAAGTAAAGCATTTTATGAGTTGAAATAATGCATAAAACAATTTATACACAAACAATTTCCTTATTTAATTATCAATACTAGCGTTTTGCAACCCGTTTAACGGGTATTAATTTGATAATTTGGCCTGTTTTACGTTTTTAGGTGACATTTATTGTCTTCTTCCTATAGATTGATCCGTTTTGTTTTAATTTTTAACTATCTATTATATATTGGATGACTCTATATTAAATTAAGTGAAGACCCATTACTATTCTCTACTACTTTTCCAAATTTACTGTACTTACTAATTGCTAATTCAAATAATATCTTTGCCCGCAAATAAAATCAAATAATGACCGCATTCTAGAATTTAATTAAAATTTATGTATTTAATACATAACAAACTACTCATATGAGCCAAACAGATGTGGAAAATACAATAACCAACTGACTATTTCTACCATATGAATGACAACAAGTTATAAGTGTCATAAAACCACTGAACAAACAAAAAAATATACTTGTGTTCAAATTTATATTTATTTAAATGTGGCACAGCATCGAGTTTTTCATAACTCCTCTACTTTGATATTACATTAATAACTAATTTTTTTATTAACTTTTTTCAAATTATTCTATGAGAACAAATTTTTCTTAAAACGAAATTTTATCGTTATTTTAACTTATAATAAAAAAGTATTATTATTATTATATTATTACTATAATTATTCGCTTATCTTTTTTTTAAACTTCAAATATGTAATTATGAGTAATGTTATATTCTCTACTATTACTAAAAATATATCTATTTTTCAATTTTTAACATATTAATTATAAAAAATTGAGTCAAATATTCTTTACTAGTCATGATTACTATTACGAAATTAAAATTATATTCGAATCACAAATTTTAGTATTTGAAAAAATATTTAGTTTTATGTTTGCTAAATATTTAGAGCATTATATTTTTTTTAATAGTTGTCTTAAACAAACGAAGACTAAACATATTATCACTTACAACGCATTTAACGAATTTGGTCTCGAGTGATGAATATCAGTACATCCTCACACCACACAAATATTTCCAAATCCAAAACATCCCCTCAATAAAAATGAGCCAAAAATTGAAAATGTAAAAATTATGGTGAATTACTAAATTTATCCTTTTTATACTTTATTCACTTAACATCTCTTCAAGGTTTAACGGCTAACCTTTTGGAGATTAAGACGAACTATTATAATCTGATTTTAATATTTTAATCTATTGTTAGACATAATAATAATTTTATAGACCATAATAACATATATGTAGTTTATAACCAATCACTATCAAAGGCACATTCCTTTCTTTATATATTAGACTTATATATACTGTATACTGATTCAAAGTAGTAATAAAACTAATAATATAACACTACTTCTATTACCACATTCTTATCTATCCTATAATTTAGGAGCAAAAAAGTTGGACATAATAGTATGATCGAAGTTATTATTAGTTTTTGGCTAAGTCTAACTTATAAAAGAAGATTTCCCATTAAATTCAATCATTCAAATGTCATGTCACTCTCAATGTGCGATCCATTTTCCTTTTTTCATCCATTCCTTTGCCTTTAATAAAGTTGTGCTCAATCGCGAAGACGATGTCTTACACTCGTAATTAGTATTGGTATGGTTGATATCGTTGTCATTATTGGACTCCTCTTTTCCGTCAATTAACGAATTGGATGCCGAAGATATGGACTCGATTTCCCCATTTTCGTCCAACTGTTTCGGAGCATTGGTTTGCAGAAGTTCTTGCAATTCTTCACTTTCGTCTATTGGAAGAAGTAATGAATTGGGTCTGACGTTAGCGGTTTTGTTGCCGCGACGACGACCGTGCAGTGTTCGACTGTATTTCCGTTTCCTATTAAATTGCCATTGAAATGTGCCGCTATGTGAACCACTAACTGATTGAGCTGAACATTCGCTGCTATTTAAGGGTGAAGACGATTGTGGTGACGATTGCGATGACGAGTGTGATTCAGATTTCTCATTACAATGTTTATGAAGTACACAGTTTGAACTTCCAGTTTTTGTCTGTGGCGTCTAAAATATTTATTTATGTATTTATTTAATGTTAATTTTTGAATTTATTTATTTCTAATGAACTTCGATAATTTGCAATTCTAAGGATTTAATATATATATATAAGTTTTAACCAGATTTTCAGATATAATTTTTTCAGAATAATAACCTAACAAATAACAGTTTTATTTGATTTTATTTATTAAAATTAAATGATTTTAATCTTGTTAATTATATATTCAATTTCTAAAGCAATATTAAATATTCAAATTATAATACAATTGTGAAGAATAAGCTCTTATTCTGAAATAAAATTCGTTTTACCCACATTCATATTACCCATGCATTACCGTTTTCTCATTAAAACTAAATGATTAATGGTAGAGATAAGTCACAAAAAACTCTAGTAATTATAAAAATTTTGACAAAAAAATTGAAAATTTCGTTCTTAATTTGAAAACATTTCTTCTGAAGACATATATGAAAAAGCTTCATAAATATTTAAAGTATTTATTTGAAAAATGTAAAATTTAAATCAAATCTAACCTAAATTTCTAAAAAAATTCACAATACTGTAAGAAAATGCATTTTCAAAATAATTCGCAATATCACCAAATCCTCGAAAAACGCTTACCAAAAATAGTGTTATATTGCTTTAATGTAACAAAGTTTTAACATCGCTCTCTCTCTCTCTTCTCTAATGTTATTTTTCGGAAAAGAATGTCAAAAAAGCACTTTAGGATATTAAATAAAAATTCTTTTCCATATCTTTGGCAACTATTTTGAAGTAGTGTAATATAAAGTGACAAAATGTCAGCAAAGATATTAATGCTCTATTTTAACAATAACATTATATGTTGGTTTAGTAAACCGAAATCAAACGAGTTCTCTATTGAGATGGACCTCAGTTTTATTGATTCTAAATTCCATTGAAAAGCGAAATGTGTTATTCCTCGAAATTAGAAAATCGAAGTATTGAAATAAGTTTATAAATCCGATATTACTTTTAAAAATTTAAACAAAAGCTAAAATCTACATATTTTATTTAATTAAAATTCAATAAACTCAGATAACTACTATTTATTTCAAACCCATCAATGTTGCAACGAGATTGTGCCAAATATATCGGTTTCAATGTCGAACACTTATACTTTAAAGCAATATTTTAATATAAAAAACTATAGTACCCATAAGTGCCGTAAAAATTTTTTTCAAATTTTTAATTGAAAATGATATGTGTTTATTAAACCAATATTTTTCAGTTCACTTACGATACATGATTTGAAATTAAAATCTATTAATTAGCTTTAACTTAAAGAAAACTCAAGATATGTTGGATATGCTTGTAAATCGATATATTTTTCAGAATCTGACCCAAACAGGATTGAACTCTACCTAATTATCCTTGTTTTTTACTCTTAAATAAATTTCAATAATTTTTAAACATTTATATAAAAAATAATACCTAATTTAAAAATTTAGTAGTATTACAACTTATTTATGAATTTGGCATCGTTTAAAACCGAATCGATAATTTTGTCGAATATCTGACACAAATCCGACATTTCGGATACTGGTTTACAAGTCTAGTCATGAAATAAGTGAGCAATCGATCGCTAAGAGTAGGCTCGAAATGTTCTTCATTTTATTTGTTCAATGAGTTGAATAGTTTATAATCGTGAGATTATTTTTATAAATATTCATGCAAAATGTCAAAGCAATTCTTTGCTGTATTAATTATAATTGGTTTAATATTTGGTTTTCATGTTATATGTTATTTAATGATTTTAGAATTTAATTAAGTTAATCGTTAAGATTTTGACATGAAATTGACAATTAGCAGTGAGCTTCAAAAATGTCAAATTATTTGCGAAGTATGAAACTAATAAGATTTTTTAATTTAAAACATCACACTTCAGAAAATAGCAAATATTAATTTAATTTTGATTTCATATTAAAAATAATCTTTTTATTTCTTTATTTTACGCAAACAATTTTTTGCTTTGATTATAATTTTTTAACAATTAATCTTAAACACTGCGTTACGTTAATGTCAGATGCCTTCTAGACATGCAATTTGTTTTCCGGAATTTAATTAATATTTCATAGTAAATTTCTTAGAAAATGAATTTTTTTGAAGTATAAAGAATTGTATTCTACATTATTTTAATGTGTGAACTATATTGGGATAATAAAATGTTTTATAATTAAGGCACGCAACAGAAAGGGTATATAACGGTATAAACCATTTTAATATTTTGTGCACCATTATTAAAATAAGTAATGTAATGTATATATCTATGATTGGTATCTTATAAAAGTAGAACTATAAAAGAAATATTTCAGAAAAATTTTGACAAAATTTTTGATACACTCGGCGTTACAGTTAATTATATAATAGAGACAAATTAGACTAAAAAATCAGATGTATTAATTTAGTATTTCCGTCAATTTGTTTGTGCTTTTTTAATCATTTATCATAATAAGGGTTTCAAAGTTTTTCCTTTAATAAAAAGATTTTTGCTTTCGGCATAATTTTAGAGTAGTATTCACTTTTAATGATTCTAAGCATTCTTAGCACATATATGTCTTAACATTATAATTATCGGTTTTTAGAGAGTGTTCATTCACTTCACACTTTCAATTAACTTTAAAAATTTTTTATAAATTTAATATGTTATTTTAAGTCTACCAAAAAACAATGGAATTTAAACATGAATTTTCAAATAAGTTGAAAATATTTTGAAAAATATCTTTTAATTTTTTACGTTACTACGTATTAATCTAAAAAATTCTATAACATTATTTTATGTTAATTTTGTGCTTTATTTAATGGTAATTTTATAAATATTGAGACATAAAATAGATAACACATTTAACTTCTACTCTTAGAAACATACCCTTTTAGTGATTCTTCTCTTATTAAATAACGAATAAGTAGAGAGAATATCAGTACTTAATAATTAATTTTTATTACTCAATGGGGAATTTACCTTTTTTTCTTATGGTATAAACTAATCTATTTTTAACATTTTAATATAATAACAACTCTACATAATATACAAATAAATAATAGCAGTAAATAGTAATTGATTGCGTTATAAAACTGGAATCATTACGATAAACGTGTAAAAGGAATCGTTAGTAATAAGTAGATGGTAATAGTGTACTGTTATATGTTATGGTAAATAATAGATTACCTGAGAAGGACTCTCTACAGGACTTTTCCCATTGGGATCGTAACCAAACTCGACGTAATGTCTGACAAATACTGCCTGCTGTTCGCGGAATACTTCAGTAACGGGCGATACGGGACTATTCGCCGGCGATATATAGAATGGATTAGTGTTCAAGTAACTTCTACTTGTTCTGAGCACGTGTCCAGTGTTCAGTCCTCCGTGACTGGTCTGCTTGAGACGAAGAATCTTCGAGCGACATATCACGCATCGTAATGGAAGCATCCTTTGACTGACCGCCATCTGAATAGTCTTGACGAAACACTTTCGGCAAACCACTCGATGCGCACACGGAAATGTTTGCATTGTTGCTTTGGCACTGATGCAGATCACACACTTGAAATATGAGAAATCAATCAAAATGAATAAACTTTGAGAAATTCTTATTCGTAACTCAATAACTAGTATACCTCTTCATCGTGTGATTTCGCTATTTCTTGTTCGTGCTCTTCTTCTAATTTAATGAGCAGTTTATTCTGTTAGAAGAAAACAAATCAATTTATAAACGTAATGAAATCAACTGCAAAAAAAACCTCAAAAAATTTGTTTACAAATGGAAAAAATATTTTAGTTCAAAAAATATTAAATTTATTTAAATTCGCGCACAATATCTAGAAAAACATATTTCGGAGCTCTTATTAAAATGAATTATTCACAAACTATGTTATTTAATTCATAACGAATTTGAATAAATACTTTGAAAGCAAATAAAGAGTATTTCCATTTATATTCATTTATTTGTTAAAATTTTATAAATTTAAACATTAAATATTAGTAACATTAAACCATAAATTTTTGGAAAATAGAGAATAAGGAAATAGTTAATGGCATAATAATAAGCAGAGACAATACTTTTTCGGACTAAAAACTAAGGAAAAGCGGACGGATTATCGGAATTAAATCCTAAAAGTCGGACT